>BLKR01005849.1:0-2500 GCA_011170035.1 Teleogryllus occipitalis
CCCCCACGCCCCCACGCCCCCTCGCCCCCACGCCCCCTCGCTCCCACGCCCCCTCGCCACCACGCCCCCTCGCCACCACGCCCCCTCGCCACCTCCGCACTCTCCGCCCTCTCATGCCAACACCATCAGCTGCCCTCCCTCCCGGTTTATACCTTCGTCTCCAACTCCTGACCGTCCCGCCATCCAGATGCCCCACCTCCTCGAATCTGCGTCCTTCCGCTCCCCGCCGTCCGTTTCCTGTCGCAGATTGCCCAGGCGGAAGACATCAAGGCACGGAGCGAGCGCCTGAGGAGAGTTTGTGCAGAAGCGTGAAGAGACAGAGAGAGAGAGAGAGAGAGAGAGAGAGAGAGAGAGAGAGAGAGAGAGAGAGAGAGAGAGAGGCAATGCGCATTGCAAGAGAAAATATGGACGGTTTAGTGGAAAAGGACGTCGCCCAAGAGAGAAAAAATGAAAATTGCGAGCACTCAGTAATGCTTCCACACAGACTTTCGTTCTCCTCAATGGTCGTGTATGTTGGAAACATCGCGTATAGAGTTCTATTTTGAATTGCTTACCATTGGAGAACTCAAGTTGGTGTTCGGCATACAATACTCGTATTCTAATTCGTTTCATGTCGAAGGAAATTTACGTGAAATTTACGTGCATGTGTGTTTGTTTTCTGTGTATGTATGTATGTATGTATGTTTGTTTCTTTTTTGTGTATGTGTGTTTGTTTGTTTTCTGTATGTGTAAAGTAAAAAATGAGTTTTTTTCAAAATTCTTTTTCTCGAATACTCCATTTCAGATTTTCGTTTTTCTGCTGTCAAATTTCAGTGAAGATATTGAAGTTTATAGTATTGAAAGAATATCGATGATAAATTGGAATTGCTGACGTTATTGACAGTTAAAATTACCTTTTCATTTTTGCTTTTAAGGACTTATCAGGACGATACATATATCGGTTTATCATTTGTAAATCAGGCTTTGAACCGATTGATTCTCATACATTTTATATGTATCTTAAGCATATTTTCGAAGGCAGAAACTTCTATTTATTAATAGCGTTATATTAACCAATAATTATCATCCCCGAAATTAAGACACATTTATACCCAATAGTCTCCATTATAGCAACGAGTCTGACGTTAGATTGCTTTTCCTTTTTTGCTGATCTATAACAGATGTTTAAACAAATTTTCAATCTCTCTTCTCATTAATGTCAATCAGAAAACTATTATTAAATTGTAGGCTTACCTTGTTTTGAGACTTTAAATTGGAGCAGGACAAAATTTTAGTTTATTATCTTTCGATTCATTAATAATTGTTTCGTTTTTATCCAAAGAGTGAAGTTTAAAAACTAGCTGTTTGTGGCAAGCAAGTATGGAAGTTTCTTATTCCTCTTATAGACAGGGCAATAACACAGACAAGGACAAAATATTTTTTTAAAAATGTATTAAACAACTTTATTAAACAGCTGAATAGCGCTTTACAAGGGAGTTTTGATATATTAATAAATAGCGGACTGTATTATGCTTAACATAAGCGGACTGTATTATGCCTCAATTTAATTTAATTTAATTGAAACTGTATAGCAGACTGTATTACAGTTGCCGAAGTGGGTGCGGCCATTTACAGAGTAATTCTTACAATTATTTCTGGTTGGTAGAATTAGAAAAATTACTCTCAGAAGGTATATCAACAATGCTAAATTAGAAGTTTGAAAATAATATACAGAAAGATATATAATATGCATATTTGTCTCAACCCACAATAATTTTCTACAGTCTTATGTTGCAACAAGTCAATTCAATCATCTTAAACTCTGTTATTCTGAAGGAAATGCTATTCTGAAAGAACAATGGAACGTAACATAAAGCTAGAATTTATAAAATAGAACAAAGATTGCACTTTTTCTGAACTTTCAGTATTAAGAATCGATATAATATTATCTTTTTTTATAAATGTATTTGTCAGATTACCTTACTGGGGGGCATAGCTTGATTATGTGTTCTCAGGTTTCATGCTGTTCTAAGTTATACAGTAATTCGTTGTAAAATTTCCTAAAATTAGTAAAGTAGTAAGTTACATAGCATCTCTCCATTTCTGTAATTTTGTGCAGTATATCATTACATCTCTAGAAAACTATGTTAAGGCTGGCAATTCTCATCTGTGCTAACAACCGAATTTGTGTCAAGGATAGAGAAAACTTTAAGTAGGGTTGACAGGTTAGCATGTTAATATTTTTTAGTATTTTAAATAAGGGGTTGTATTTTGAGTTCTGGATCGTAATAGCATCTTCGCCGAATATTAGTTTTGCATACAATATCACCAATTGCAGGGTGGCTCTTTCAATCAAGCTCAAATTTTCCATTTCTGCTTTGGAAATGGAACCAATAGTTTCAAGTTTTTTTGAAATATTGGTTCCAGAAGTATTCGTTTAATTTAAAATACAGATAACCACAAAGATGCTATAGTAATTCTCAATTTCAATTTATGTAAATGTAGTTGGGATGAATTGACG
>BLKR01005849.1:7500-42300 GCA_011170035.1 Teleogryllus occipitalis
GGGAGGCACAATTTTTTTTCGCGAGCACCGCTCAGAACACAATTGTCGGGAGTGTTACCTGCTCGCGCACCAGCAGGCTCTCGGAGCAATACCTACTAATACAGTACTATAATACTAGCATTAGAAGGTATTGCTGAGAACCAGAGTGGCCTCCTTTGAAAATGCACTTTAAAGCGATGAGGATTGGTGTTCTATTTTCTGTGTAGAGATGTAACTGTAGAAAGATCGTCCAGAAAGATGTTCCACTCAGAGCTGTACGTTTAACTTGCAAAAAGCTAGTCAGGGGTTTGCATAATATTAAGTTAAACCTTCCTCATGCAATGGCAAAGGAGTTTTGTAGCAGGTGATCTCCTTAATGGCAACTTGAGACTAATATTATCTTACTACGTTTAATTTTCTTCGTATTTCGTCTTGTCAAGTTCCTCGATTTTGTTACAAATCCACATTCACGGCCTTCACCTTGAGTTGCGATCGTACGACTATGAGGGAATTCTTATTTCTCTCTTCCTACCTTTCTTTGAGTGCCAAACATTTACTCTCAATGCCTATCGGGTTTCGTCACTTCTTCATTGGTTCTTGAAGATAATTTCTCGTTTTCGCACAATTCGCTCTCTTTGTCTCTTCTCGCAGACTTTCTCTCTTCTCTACACTCCCCTCTTTCAATCTTCTATTTTTCCCAATCTCTATTTTGCCCTCTTAAATCTCAACTCTCAATACCTTACCTCTCTTTATACCAATCCTCTTTCGGTACTTTCATCTCTTCTTCCATCTCTTTCTTCTTCTCTTACACCTTTTCCCCCGTTCTTCCTCTTCTGACCTCTCATCCTCCTGCCTCCTCTCCACCAAACCTGCCTCTGCCACTCACTCGTAATCCCACCTCTACCGTTCCCCTCCCTTTCGTCCCGTCGCCCTCCGTCTCCTCCGTGTCGACGCGTCTCCATTCCGGCGCGCCGCTCGTGACTTCTCGCCGCTCCGCGCGGGATCCGGGGCGCGGAAATTTATATAGAAAGTTGGCGCCCCGCGGCGCCTCCCCGCTCCTGCCCCTGCTCCTGCCCCTGCCCCTGCCTCTGCCCATCCCTCTGCCCCGCCCCCGCCCCCGCCCCCGCCCCCGCCGCGCCGCGCCGCGCCGGTGGGTCGATCGGAGGCTGCCGCCCTCTGGGAGCGAGCGCGTCTCCGGAGGGGCGGGGGAGGAGGAGAGAGACGAGTGGGCGAGGAAGCTACCAAGTGCGATGCGAGGCGATACGATGCGGGCTGGGAGTGCTCCCAGAAAAGATGGGGGATAATCAAAAACTTTACTACTTTTCGTGATCAAGTGCTCAAGTAAACCACGACTTAATATTAAGAAACACCATTATTTTGAGTAAAAGTGTCAATTTTGTGTCTCTCGTTTTTAAGACTGTAAATACAAAAACAAGAGTAGACTCGGAAGAAACAATTTTTGCACTCATTAATATTTAATAGTAATATTCTCGTGGAAACAGTATTTTTCGCTACATAAAACATTCGTTTATCATTAAACTTTTTATTTTTTCATATTAAATGCTTTTTGTGGTGGTAAAATTATCCTTATTCCTTCGACAGTGAATTACATTGTAGAGGCAGCACAGATTTTAATACTTATAGGAAATTTTACTTAAAATACATTTGTTTCAAGAATACCTGTACCAAAACTCTCCGAATAGACTCCACCACCTTTTCCCCTGCATCTGGATGAAAAGAATAACATGTTAGAGAATTTTTGTTTTTATGCACAAATTAGAAAGCTAACTTTAAATTATTTTTAGAATATGAAGTATGCCGAATAAAATATAATGTAGTATAAAGTCCTAATTTATCTCATTTTGTCGTAAACAACATACTCCTAGGCGATAGGTTTCGAAAGTCCGGTTTTAAATCCCCCAGATTCCCAGTTTCGAGTTATAAGGAATCGATATGCTAGTAAACAGAACGTAAAATATGCACTGTTGCGGATTGTCTTTGTTTCTGCCTACTTTAGAAGGGATTATTCAACAAGTAATCGATAGTTTAGAACGTTCCTGTAGTTTTCTTAAACTTCTTGGGCTTAAGTACTGAATTCGTTTTGCGAAACTCAGTGGATTATTAACATACATCTTTCTGAAAAGATCACGTGCCTAAAGTGGTCAATTTTCAATTTGTTTCATTTTTGACTCATTTATTTGCAACGCCCGATTTTAAAACATTTGTGGCGACGTCAGAATTGCCAATTTTGTGACGTTCGTGCTCTGTAATGGCCACTCGAATCTCCATTACTACGTTTTGGAAACGCTTTTAATCTTTAAAAGTACCAATTCAATTTATATTATTGCAATGTGAGTATAAGATATTTTCATTTTCTCCTTTAAATATAAAAAAGTGAAAATAAATATCTTCGATCTACTCGTCACCAGTAGAATGCGTAAGATTAATGATTTGCAAATTTGAAGCCAGTTCAACGTCTTCCAATATAATTTTTCAAATTCTATGCCCTCTTTGATCACTACTGAGAAAGTCGCCTCTGGTTGGTGAATTTACCCTTATGTATATAGAAACGAGCAATTTTCACTTCGCCGTAAACTTCTTTCTTCTAATTCATCGTTTGTGAAGATAATGGATGTGAGGAGAGTAAAATGTATCTATATTACAGAAATATAATAATTCTGGGCAGCAAACCAGATTTCTTTGAAATGTTGTGTAGTTTACTATACGTTGTGTATCATTCATGCACATGCTCTATTGTGACCTAATGTTCTCCCTGTGGAAGTCGGTTATCTTCCTCCCTTCTTTTTCTTGTCAATTACTATTTCGTTTAACGCAAAGTTTAACTGCGTGAGAGGTAAAATTGGTCTTTATCACGTACTGATGGGCAGATCGATGCTGAGAACGGGTTCAAATTAATCATCCAGTTGATGTAGCACAGTAATGATCGTGATAGTGAATAACTGAACATCACCCTGTACTTTGCTAGAAACCTGAATGAAAACTGTAGGTTTCCTGGCTTAATTCATTAGGTTCACGGCGAAGAGTTCTTCTTTTATCTATTATAAACTCAGGATTAAGGACCAAAATATCAGTAATCGCAACACTTCATTCTTTCAAAAATCCCCAAAAACCTTCACCCCTAGTCCTCGTGCCCTGAGTACATCCCTTAATACCCGTCGCGAAGGTTCTCTTTAGCTCGAGTTTAATTATTGCGGTGAAGAAATTTGTACAGTCAAATTTCGGAAATTGCATTGACCTCGAGGTATATTATAATTCCACAAATGCACAATAGCGAGATAATTACAAAATTTTAGGCGAAAGTATCATGGACGACAACGATTACATGGGGTCGGAAAGTTTATACAACGAATTTATTGGCATAGCATTTGCCCCTGGATGATAGGCAACTCCCCATGCATCAGTGTCTGGCAGGTCACCTCTTGCCACAATTAAAAGGAATTCGTGTTCATTTACAAGAAAGGGTCGTCTTCGAGCTCTCTTCATGTTCTCGAAGTTTGCGTCATTTATTATGACATTCTAAATAGTATTTTCACTGAAATCCATTGCCTGTTTGAAGTCCAAGAGAAGACTCTCAACATTTACTCAATGCTCATATGTTAATTGCTCTCTTAATGAATACATTTAGGAATATTTTACGAACTTACAGAACGTTATTTTCTAAGAACACTAAATTGAACCACCTCACTGGGTGTGGATACGAATAAGTCTCACGACACACCTTAATAACCTAAATACTCACTGGGCATTCGATGAGATGCATAAAACTTGCAAGTATCATGTAAAGAAATAACTTCTAAAGACATAAAACGGTTCTATTACGTAGTATTATTCCGTTTCACAAATGGCTAACGTGTTGATCTATGAATGTGATAAGAAAGGTTTTACTTTTGAGAGCAGGGTTGGTGCATGTTCATTAAGTGTGTTAATCAGGCGCAATGAAAATAAAGCGCTGGAATTGGGGTGTCGAAATCTTATAAAAATACAAGCATCTACTTATTTTATACGTACAAATAAAAACCTGTTAACATGGAAGTGTATGTTAGTTAAGAGTATAAATATCAGTTTGCAAATATATGTCTGAATGAAATATAATGGAAAAATCTATATTTTTCTCTAATAGACAGTTGACATCACATAAATGCTGACAACACTGCGCAATAAAACATTTTTATTGTCTCGTTTTCGGTGAAGAGAGAAAAAATAGGTAGTGCTGCAAACAAAAGTTTTAATACTTCGACAAAAAACCTTTTGTGGGTTTCTGATACCAAAAAAGTGGATTCTTCTTGCTTCTGTGCGGTAAATTACTTTCACATAAACGTTGCATTTGTAGCATCCACGTTTTCAGTGTTCTTTATATAAAAAAGTGATTTTCTCAAAAAGTTTGTCCTTCTTAGTTTTATTAATGCTAAAACCATAGGATTTTCTCCAAAGTGGATATCCCCGATCAGTATGTCAGCATTCGAGGCCCTACAATTTGTAACTGATCATTAAATTTTCGGAGGAACTTTACATAAAGCTCCAACGACATTTTCTTTATTTTCTCAAAACTATTCCCAATTTGTCCTTTTTTCGAGTAGAGAGCGTGCGCTTATTAAAATGGAAACATATTTTCAATATAACCTCTGAAATGTTATAATTTACAAACTTCAACATTTTTTGAACCCGCTTCATTGAACTATATTATTGAAGATATGAGGTTTTTAAATGAATTCTGTTAAAGAAAACTAATCTTAAAATATTTCTTGACCACTTATTTCTGAAAATGGTAGCAGTTTTAGAGTATTTTTTTATTAAATCTAGACAATTTAAAAAAACCTAAGATGTTTTCAAAAACTAATCCAATTTTTTTCATTAATTACTTGCTTAAACGCAGTAAAGTTTAGTCATGTATCATTTGTCGCATTTTCATTAAAACAAATTTTGAAAACTGCTTAAGTTGTGTGTTTTTTTGTCGATTTTGTCCTACAGTTTTAATATTGAATAAAATTTTTTCTTAACCCTTATCTGCCTAGCGTGCCAGTGTGGGCACGCTGTACGAAGCTGTAGATAGTTCAAACTTTCACTTTGAAAAATTGCAGAAATGCAATTAGAACTTCATGTTCTTTTCCATGTCATTCTAAAAGGTGTCACCATGTGCATTTCAAAATTTTGAGAAAAAAAATTATGTAGATGCAATGCAAATGACTAGTATCCTTTGTGAGCGATCTGATGAGGCGTGGTGAGTGAGTGTGTGTGTGTGTTGCAGGGGTGGGCGAGGCGACGCTGCGCGGGTACGGGCCGCTGCCGGCGTCGGGGGCGCCGGCCGACCGCGCCGACCAGCCCTACACCATCGACTTCCGCTACCACGACTACGACCAGCTCACCAAGTTCCTGCGCACCACCTCCACGCGCTTCCCGCACCTCACCGCGCTCTACTCCATCGGCAAGTCCGTGCAAGGTGAGTCCTTTGCAGGTGGAGCGTGCGTTGGGCTCGCGCGTTTGTCACGGAGGTGTAGTGCGTGCCATGGTAGAAAGTGATGGGGTACCTCCCCGTTCAAACGTGAGATCCGGCGCCGACCCACACGTCGGCTTGGGAGATTCCCCCGGATATCCAACAGGGACAAACTCTAAGATCCTCACTGGCCTTTTGGCATTCTGTGGTAGCGTACTACTTGTAAATGTGTGTGTGTGTGTGTGGGGGTAATAAGAGGAGAGGAGGGGCAAGGAAGAGAAATGATAGTATATCGGCTCTCGGCTCGTATTCACTTGATATTGATCGCAGAAATAGCGGGAAACTACCGACCAAAACAGCATTTCTCCTCCGGACATTGACTGAACTCCATACAGAATCGAATATCAGTGGGGACACCATTCCTAGGACTTCCCGGTCAGAAATGCTGCACTGGTAAAAGTTTTTGCACAGAGTCATTTTCATTTGACTTAAATAATGCCCACAGAAGAAAGTTCAGTTCTACATGGAGATGTGCTACTAGATACTGTGCTGCTCTGATACACTTTCGTGAGTAAATAGAATCAGCATTTCCAACACCGGGAATCAGATACATTTTCTGACCCAACTCTATGCTCTGTGCTGTTCTAAAGTTGTCACGGTTTTGTCGGAATTGAAGAGCTACAAAGTAACATATCTCCGTTTCAGTTGTTTTCGATTTTTACGTAACAACATATTCTTAACAAGCGTGTTAAGAATATATTTTTTGCATTTGGTTTGGCTGCATCTTGCTGCCAAAGTTTACGTTCAAGAATTGCGTTTGTTCTTTATGAAACGTATCCGAATCGTTGAATTTTTTGAACTATGAGGCTCAATGTAAATAGTCCCACTTCGTGAAAAAAAATGTTTCATGGAGAGATGCAAATCTTCAGTTTCAAATAAACAAGAAAGGTGTTTTAGCGAAAAAGTATTAAGGGATTTGTAGTGAAGCATGAAATTTAAGGGTTGGCTGGGCCTCTACACGAAACATAATGATCCAAATCCTATTACGGTGAAGCATTTCTAAAGTCACCCACTCCAAATCCAATACTAACAAGAGCAAGGTTGATTTAGGGATCTAAAATGTCTATACCGAGTCCTGCTTGTAATTAATTAGATTATTTTGATACAACTTGAATCGTTCTGAAAATCATTTACAAGAGACAACCCACATAAAATCTAATTTCTCTAGAATTTCCGAATATATTCTACCATCATAACATCACAAGGTAGAAAATTATTGTAAGATAGATTCATTAACGAGTAATAAATACATTCTGTAATTCTCTATTAATGTTCCCTGTAATTTGTTATCAATTTGTGCGGAGAGTAAATGTTTTCCTCTGGATTCTCGTATTTTTTTGGTTACAGTGGGGGATTAATAAGAATTGTAGTTATGTTTGTTATGTCTTAGTGAGTTAGGAAGTCTGGTGTATTTGTGCATTGACAAATATTAAACCAGGGCGTAATTTAAAACCGCAAATGTATAGATAGAGAATAAAATTCTTTACTGGTTTCTCAATCGCCTGTTGGAGGGACTGTCAAACGGACTGTCACATTCAACATCTTAAGACAATTTCAAGAATGGAATTCGTAACTCCTGCTCTTTTTTAAGTCGCTTTTTAAAGCTTGGTCGTAGAGCCACCGCTGTTTTTGTTTTAACTGTAGAGGGACCGTAGGAAGAACACGTAAAGACAACATGAACACACACAATCATCATGTCTGGGTGGGATTCGAACCCGCGACTCTTCGAGCCTAGGCAGCTATGGCCCTTCGGTCTTAGCGACCTCGGCTATCCACGCCGGCAACTCCAGCTTTAATATTGGAGAGCAGCAACATTATCTGAATATTTATTAACAGTTTACAGTGTTTCGTCGGTTGAATATCCCTCTTCACTATTTTACATTGAATTTGCCGAAAAGTTTCAGAGTTAAAGTGCGAAAAAACAGGCGTATTATAGTTGGAAAACCTTTATACTGTTCATAAATATTGAAATTATACGGCCACATCACGAAGTATTTTTATTTAAAAAAAAAAAAAATCGAAGTATTAAATGGTTTAAAGTTTCAAGTACTGCTTATGTTGTATTTTACTTCGTTCCTAAATGTACTAAAGTCCGTTGCAGCAATATTTCGTTATTTAAAAGGAAAATATACCGGTAATAGACATCTAATACTTTTTATTACACTACTAGCTAAAGTACCTTGCGTTGCTGGGATATTTATCGTAATAATGTATTGGCCAGGAAAAGAAATTACATCTTTTTTCTTCTGCGACGAAGCCTACTTGTATCTATTCTACTGCATCCCCGCCCCGCCCTGCTCCTCCCCTCACAACCTTGATCCCATCTGGAAATACCCTGTGTTCTGACTTTCTCACAAATCGTAAATTATAGTTTTCTTATTGGAGTTCCTCCCCCCCCAATTTCACGCTCTTTATAAACAACATTAATAAACAAATCTAAACAAAAAAATACATTTACTCACGTATATTCTTTTTGTGAACTGTATGTATTATACCAATACTTTCAATCAATTGCCAAATTGTAAAACTTACTTTCTTTCATATTTTTCCTTCTTGCGTATTTATAAAAAAAGTTTGATGTTTTTCTCTTAATTCAATTATTCTCATTGCTCTCGTGAATTTAAATAATCATCTCTTCATCAGCCAAATCATCTCTTTCACTCTCCACTACAATAAACCACATCCCTACAAAAATTCGTCCATTTGTCACAGTTACAGCATAACACGTAAATAATTCATGTTTTAAATTAAAAATCAACACAGTCCTTTCCAAGGAGGTTTCGAAATATAATACCCTCTTTGGCCTTTCCTACAGACACGCAATTCTGCATAGATTAACTCAACCGTGGATATCAGCCGTTATCCTCGGGTGGAGCGGAGCTAAACAATTGCACATTGATGGGCTCTTGAGTCTGTGATGTAATGCTAAGCGAAAAAAGTCCAGAAAAGTAATTTTATAAATGTGTTATGGTTTGTGGTTTTAAATCGTAGCCTTTAGTATTCCAGATCTTCAAAGGAATCTAGCACAAAAGTTTCATCGGTATTGGTTCAGTAGATTCGATTATCGCGCTGTAAGTCAACGCATTTCTGTCTTTATTTATTTAGTATAGATATAAATAGACATAGTTTTTAACTCGCTTTTAATACATTCATTCATTATCTATTTTCGCCAATTAATTTTATTCCGATTAAAACTTGCTTAAAAAGCGTAGAATACGAGGGAAGTGTGATAGGGTATAAATTCTGAAGAGTAATGTAATAATTTCTTTTTCGAATGTTATGCACACTCCATGTAAATGTAAATTACAAAATTTAGAAATGCAAATTAGGAATTTTTGAATATTAGTGAAAAAGTCATAAGGATTTTCACTCCAGATTTCCACACATTTTTATTCGCGGTCGATGATAAATTTCGTGGCTCAAAACTGTGCCACAAAATCAATCAATTCAATCACGTACTGTTTATGATTTATTTATTGACTAATGTGACGTTTCTGGGCGCGTCAACTGCTATAGTCATTAGTTCCGTACGTTTTGTGCATGCTACGTCTCGGGTGGTGGCGGTGTTCCTCCCCCTTGGAACAAGAGACCCTGTGTCGAACTACATGTCGACTCGCGGGGTTTTACCCCCTCCAAAAATCCCCTTCCTCTCAGCCCTACTGTGCTCTGCCAATGTGTGCATGCATGTTCTCCATTGGCTTAATTTCCTCGCACGCGCATGGCTTGCGAGGTTCGCGAGCGTGACGTTGCCGTGTTGCAGGGCGCGACCTGTGGGTGCTGGTGGTGAGCTCCTCGCCGTACGAGCACATGATCGGGAAGCCCGACGTCAAGTACGTGGCCAACATGCACGGCAACGAGGCGGTGGGGCGCGAGCTCATGCTGCACCTCATCCACGTGAGTACATGCGGAAGAACATCAATTACCCGCCGTTGGTGGATTGTTTTTTATACAAAATATGATGCAATTTATCACAAGTGTTTGTTGTAATTTTATTTATTACAATGTGGTTTTCTAAGATAAAAGGAAATTTGGATCTGTTCACTCGAAATAAAAGTATTTAGAATACATTTTGAAAGTATTAGTAGATTTTTAACATCTAGCGTACAAGTTTATTACATTATTAAATTATGTAAATACATTTGCCTTATTTGTCATAAAAATGGAATAGATTTAATTATTGATTACATATATTAATGCGGAAAGAAGTTTTATATTTTTCATTTTCAGGACCATAAATTGAATAATATTATAATGTAAATGACATGAATTTGCACAAGTATACCTATATTATTAGTTATATCAATTTATTAATATATAAAAATAATCAAAGGCATCAATAAAATTGAAATTTAAGCGGTAGTCTTCCCGCCCACAGACGGTAATGCTCGAAAACATTTACACCTTGTCCTTGAGAGAATTAATGGAAATGAATAGAGAAATATATCTAACCTACATTTTGGTCTTATTTCTTGTGAAGTCGTTCCTGAGAAGAAACCTTTTCCACCTGCCTGCTTTTTTGAGAAGAAAGTAAATGTTTAAATAAAATATGGATTCATAAACCCATTGTAAGAACCCCCAGTGTCGCAAATTTACTCACAGGTCACCGCATCAAAGTTTTCGATTAATTTTAGTGTGCGACTTTCTCGTTTTTGAGCTTTCTTCTCCCTTTTCTGAGGCTCACATTGAGTTGAAGGTAAAGCTGTTGAAGGGGCTTGTGTGGTGCTGCAGTACCTGGTGACGAGCTACAACACGGACACGTACGTGCGCTGGCTGCTGGACAACACGCGCATCCACGTGCTGCCCTCGATGAACCCCGACGGCTACGAGGTGGCGCGCGAGGGCCAGTGCGACGGCGGCCAGGGCCGGTGAGCGCATCGCACTTGCTTAATCAGTACGGGAAGTGGGTCTTTGGCGTGCGAATTCAAGGGGAAATAGAGTGCGCCAAAGACACTTTCGTACGAGTTGCTTCCATTAGTTTGCAGTATTTCATGGAAACTTACGGATGCACATCCTCTTGAAATCATTCTCAAAACGCGAGACGGTAGCCGTGTTGATTCATGGCACCTAAATGTTTTAGTTACTTTGAAGTACCTAATAGTTTTATATGACCATGATTTTTTTGCGGTCCGCTTAGCCAAAACAGACTTTGCCGTAACTTAAAGTAACTTTTTCCAATCAATTAAAAGTAAAGATAAGTACTAGTTTCCAAGTGCTTGAAAATGTATTTTTTTGCATCATACCACAGGGATTAATGATTATTATTAAAAAAAAGCTTTTTAGTTCACAATCAAGTCTGCTTCGTTCCCGAGGTCACCAGGGTACCAGTGTAGTAGCGAGCTCGGTTTGCGGGACGCGAGTTCGTGTTCACCCAGGAGTTATTTATGTGTGTTGTGGCATGGTGGTTCGTCCCACCCACCATGCATCACCCTTCCCATGACAATCCTTCGTTCCTGGCTCTTTGAGGTGGCGTATGAAGGCGTCCTGCGTTAGAAGCGTATGCACGTTACTCTTTGGCGGTGCTATTCCTTAGTACCTGGAAAGAGTGTGGCGTTGGCAACACCAGTTGGCAGTAAAATCCTACTGGACACAATGGACCTAGGTTTCGCCAAGTTCCCTCCACCTGCTAATCATCGGCTGAGATGTACGGGCTATGCTAGTGCGGATTAAATTACTTGTCAAATACCGAAAACAGGAGCCCGGGGGGGGGGGTCACTTCGGTGTCAGAGTGGGGGGGGGGACCACGGAATGTGCTATAGAGGCCACGCCTGAGGCTTAGCCAGTCTCAGCCGGGCGATGTGATTGCAACCACCTTAGTAGTGCTAGCTCGTAAAACACAGAAGGGTCGAAGTGAAAAAGGGACACTTACAGTTCATAAGAAAATAATTCAGAATAAAGGTTACTAGCTTCTAGGGCATGTAAGAGGGGTCGAAGCTGATCACATTTCCCAACGAACATACGGTGGGAAATTTGATAAAAGGACGTTACACCTGTGGCATTTGCTCCCCCTTTCCTACCTGCTGCTCTTGTAGGCAACTCTTCGTGCGCTGATGTACGGCTGGAGCACGAGCTGCCGCTGAAGCTAAATCGCGTGCGAGTGACGCCTGCTTCGGGCGGCCGCTCGTTGGCAGCGCCGTAAAGCGCGGGCGTCGGGGCTCACTGGCGCGCGCTGTGCCGCAGGTACAACGCGCGCGGCTTCGACCTCAACCGCAACTTCCCCGACTACTTCAAGCAGAACAACAAGCGCGGGCAGCCCGAGACGGACGCCGTCAAGGAGTGGATCTCCAAGATCCAGTTCGTGCTGTCGGGCGGGCTGCACGGCGGCGCGCTCGTCGCCAGCTACCCCTTCGACAACACGCCCAACTCCAGTAAGTTGCGCCCCCTCCCTCCCTTCCCCTCCCACGCCGGCGCTCTTACGCGAAGAAATGAAGGGTTCCAGTGGGAAAGATGGTAACCCACGTAAAAACGTTTGCGAGGTGTAAGAAAACATTTTTGCTTGAAGAGGTATAAATGAGGTACATAAAGATAACAGCAGGGCGACTACTATGCGCCATGATTTGGACTATTTGAGAATCACAGCACATGGTCAGCAGATTACGAAATTTTTAATATCACAACAAGAATATCTTTGAGGGTTACCGTCTTTCTCTCTCGAGTCCTGCAAAAATGAATGTAAAGGCGGGGGAAGATTTCGGTCTTCGCTGTGTTATCGTTTTTTAATATACCACTATTTAGCTAGGTCTTAGCTGTTGCATAACAATTATATTCCGGTACGCGGAATACACCAATGAGGGGGTCAACGACGGGTTCCAGAATAAATTCCAATATAATTAAAGAGAAAATTTATATCAGAAGAAATAAGTGGTCATCTTCGTCAACATACTAGCTTTATTAAGATAGCCGGCTTATGACGGCTTTATCGTCATCGTCAGTCTCGCTGCTTTCGGCAAAAGTCGGTCGACTGTGCCTTTTTGCCGAAAGCAGCGAGACCGACGATGACGGCAAAGCCGTCGAAAGCCGGCTATCTTAATAAAGCTAGTATGTCGACGAAGATGACCTCTCTTTTATTTCTTCTGATAAGAACGTCAACAACACCAAATCAGAATTCCCACAACTCGAAAATTTATATATTTAAGAACTAATTCTAAAGGCATTTAGTATTATATTGCAATACTTTTCTGCAAGTTTGTTAGAACATTTTCATTTTTTGAGATTCACCAAAGTCATCTGTATTTTGAATTCTTCCTGCGTTTGCGGTACTTTCCGCCAGGATATCTATGACAATTTCATTTTTTAAAGAATTAGTTCATCATTAACTTTGTTGCTTTGATTGCACAACTTTTATCTTCACAGATACTAAAGATAATATTGCAAGATGTTTATGGGTAGACCTGCCTGTAGCCGAAACGCCGGAGATTCCATGAAGCGATTTCGCGAGCCGTCGATTTTGAATGTTGTTCTATAAACGTTGAAAGACGCGTTCAACGTTCTACGCGTTGAAAGACGAAACTTCATCTTTGGGCTTGGAAAGATTCTAGTAAAAAAGTCTAAGTAATGAAAAGGTAACTCCTTACCTAAACAAAGGTAGAAAAAAATCGGTGGTGTTCGTCGTTGACCCCAGCCCTTTCACCTTTGTATACAGCTGTTAAGATGGCATTTTCCATAACCCTGTTTTATTAAAAATTGTATAAAGCTGAGTTCTAATTTGAAATTTTATCTGGTACTTGCTAAAGTTAGCTTTTGCTAGTTTTTTCGTCACTCTTCCTTGTAATAAGCAATGAACAATGTTTCAATTCTCTTTCAATGCTCTGTATGACTTACAATTATTCCGATAAAAACTGCATATATCCATTTTTCATCAGTTTTCTTCACCATAAATCCTTAAAATTTTATTTCACCTAATAAACTTCTTGTCTAACTGGCGTTGCTAACCTTAGTTCCCCGATTTTTGTGATCCGAAATCAGATGATTTTTGTTGAACTCTCTTCACCTCAAAAACTTGACACCCCTTGGATAAAGTTGCATTGCGTCTGATGCAAAGCTGTGTTTGCTCACGCTGCCAGGACTGTGCCGGTCGTCACCGCTGTGCTCAGGTAAGGAGAGTGCCCTGGTGCCGCATTCGGAAGTGTACCAAGGATGCCTTTAGAAGAAGAATGTATCACTGCTGAAAAGTAGGTTTATTGGAAAACAGGTTTACCACCCCATTCAGAGAGAAGTGCAGCGAAGGGTGCTCAAAACCTGAGTAAAAAAAATACTGCCTTTTAACCGGTATGCGTATAATGTTTTTAGACAGTCACTAGTAAAAGCGGTAACATTCAGGGCATACACTAATGCTAAAAAGAAGACAATGCTCAAATGTTTGGATAAAATTGT
This sequence comes from Teleogryllus occipitalis, assembly GCA_011170035.1. NCBI lineage: Eukaryota > Metazoa > Arthropoda > Insecta > Orthoptera > Gryllidae > Teleogryllus > Teleogryllus occipitalis. The sequence goes on from BLKR01005849.1 coordinate 21,362, forward strand.
GAATGCAACAAAGAAAACAAAGTACTTTTGTCTGACCGCATCAAATAATACTGACTTTATTGCAATAAGGTATATGATTTTGTTTCGTATACGTAAATTAAAATAAAATAAAACATTAAGGCTGTGTACAAATAGTGAATAAGAGATATGGTAAAGTGATTTTATTTTGCTCGTAGGTTTGCCTCACACGCCTTATCAGCGTCTTGTAACTTTTTCTACTCGCAAAATAAAAACAAACAAACGTCAGATTGGCTTCCAACCTCAGGTCTCTACATGCCACTAAATATTACGATTGACAGAGGACATTATCGAAGGTTTTCGTGACCATAAGCATACAGTAGCAGTATTCCTTGACATCCGTCTAGCTCTGCATCATTCCAGAGCCTTTCTTTGATATGATAACATCGTGTAACTTTTCTTACTCATTGTTGTAAATCTGTCAAGAAAGCTTCAGAGACCTGTGTTGCTCTTCAGAGTAAGATCTTGTTTCCTCACGTGTTTCAATAGATATTTTATTCTCGTAGAAACAACCAAGGTTATGTTTATTTGATTTTTTTTACCTCAGTTGAAAATATCGAAAGAGAACAAGCCTATATATCTCTCTCGCCAAAATCAGTAGTTGGTTTAGAACCGAATTGCTTGTTGTGTACAATGAATGTTTGAAGAAATTATGATTACTATCTGTTGTGTCTAGTTATATGCAATTACCAAATTTATAAAATTGATTTACAAAAATTAATCTAAAAGAAATATATGAAATTGAATTTCACACTAGTTTCAAACATTCTTGTAACAAATTTGCTTTAAAACTTTAATTTCAATGTTATAACTATTAACTTACCTAGAAATGTTATGAGTGTTATTACTGCCGAGGCCAAAAGTTAAAAATCGAGGGGGAGTGTAGTGGAGCCGAGATTTTTAATTTAGACGAGGCAGTAATAACACTGTAACATTTCCTGGTTTGTTTAGCATTTTATCGGTCACCATAAAATCTCACGAATTGTGCGAAAATTTACATTACTGCGATAGTAAACACGTAAATTCTGTTGCTGTGGCACGTTAGTACGATATTTTGAGGTATAAACAATATTAATATACCGTGGTTTTGGGAAGACGGATGCAAATAATTCTCCTGAATCTAAAAATATATAAAGAAACGACGTTCGTTAGGAAATTGGCGTGATGACTTCCAGTGGTGACACCGTCACATCGTCATTAAATATGTTTACCGGAGTACAGTTTCATTTGGTGAAATGTGAGGAAAATGGGATTAATTTACCTAATATACATTTTTCTAATTGTATTATTAATAATATTACAATTAAGAATAATAATTCCCCAAATCAATGTGAATTACTACTGAATTGTTTGAATTTGTTTTGTTCTGTACATCGCCATGTTTTTTCTTAACAAAAATTTTTCTTGCGATGAGTTGATGGTTGTTTGCGTTGCTAAGGATGTTAAAACCCGTTGCAAAGAATGTTATAGTATTAAACGTCATTAGGCCGATAGACACCATATAACAGACGCAGTTGAAGTTTGTAAACCGAGGCGATAGCCGAGGTTTATAACTAACCAAGTCTGTTGTTTGTGTTATCGGCCGTGTGTCGTTCAATACTTTTCGTAATACCATCTTCATATAAGAAAAATAGTATAAATAAAAAAAAAAGTTCTTGCCTTTGCTTACGTAGGAATGCAACGCCCCCTTCTATATCGATTCAGACGCGAATCCAAGACCAACTGTAATATTGGTCTTGGCGAGACATTTGGATTCGATTGTTTAATACGTGGTGGCTTTGTTTGACATCATCGGCCACAATGCTAGTGGAAAACGGTGGAGATCTGCTTTCTTTGAAAGAACTTGCAGGTTGGGAGTCCTCGTCTGTAGCCGAAACTTACATTGAACTATCTGTTTCAAAAAGAGTTAAAATTTCTAAGCAATGATTCAGCACCAACCAGATTGCATCAAATGATTCACGTACGTCGACGTTGACACCTTCAACTTCTTATGACGGTTTAGAAATTAGTAATAACAGTAACTGCTCATTCAGTATTAATATTTATTGTAAAGAGGCATTAGAAAAAAAGAGTTAAAAATAAGAATTTTTTAAGTGCTGAAAATTAATATATTATGTTTTACGTTGTTTGTCATTTGTCTTAAGAGTTGAATAAATATTTTGAAGCTCACGTGATTCCTTAACGTCCGGCGGCCGTTAATTCCTCAACGGCCAGCGGCCATTAAGATTACCTTTTCATTTCAGTTTTTCGTTACGCAGATGTTTACAGCACAGTATTACGAAAAAATTTTAACATACAAGTGCACTTAACAAACCTTCAGGGTTGCATGTTAACAGCGGTTAAATACGCATGTGACCGATACAATTATTTTACAAAACTTTTGATTTAAATATATGTAATAATAGTGATATAACAAGTACATTCAATAAAAACATTGAGTCATTGGTAAATAACATGAAAAAGTTCGCAAGGTCTGAGAGACCGGTGTTACCTATAATGTAGTAAATTTTCTATGACCACGTCAGGGTGAACAGTTTCGCGCGCCCGTTACCACTAATGAATGAAGCAGTGAGTGAGCGCCGCGTGTTGACGAGCACGGGCGCGCGCCCGCAGTGTTCCAGAGCTACTCTTCGGCGCCGTCGCTCACGCCCGACGACGACGTGTTTCGCCACCTGGCGCTCACCTACGCCAGCAACCACCCGGTGATGGCGCGCGGCGCCGCCTGCCGCTCGGGCGCGCCGGCCTTCGCGCACGGCATCACCAACGGAGCCGCCTGGTACCCGCTCACCGGTGAGTGCCGCTTCCAATCCCACGTGGCCTCAACAGTTAATTTTACACAAGATACAAAAATCACCCTAGGTCTTAAATGAACATTGATTTTCAATTTTTCTGCTCACATTTAATGAAAATGAATGTAAAAAGAAGCATGTAGACAATCTTGATCATTTTTTTTGTCATCATGTTAACATTTCTTCAGTGAACATGTGAGGTTTCTCTATATCTTGTAATAAACAAGCATAAATATTTACTTTATTTATACTTTACTGCATAAAAAGAATCACAAAAGCTAAACAAATGGTATTATTTTCTATTCTATTTTGTATTACGCTCCACAAATGATTCATTCTTCGACAGATGTAGGCCAATTGTATGTCAGTTCTGCGTAATTTATTCTTCTGTTAGGAATCGTTGAAATCGCCTTTCGTCGTGCATTTTCTTCTCATTTAGAGATGCACAATCCGTTCAATAAATTAGTAAGGAACAATATAAATTTTCTTTCTGTTTGAAGCTGCCATCCGAACTCCGCTTCAAATGAAAGCCTTCACATTAGGCTCCTGGGTGAGCGCCTCTGGACGTAGTACCTGCCCTCTCTCCTGCTTGTGTAGTCAAAATTTGGGAGAGCCCCTGAATCATTGACGCGAGGTTTCTCTTGTGGTTCAGCGTCACGATGGGCCTCGAAGTGTCGGCGCGAGAGGAAATTGTCGCTAATCGTTGATCCGGACGCGGCTGCTCCGCTCGCTGGGCATGCGATGCACGAGGCCCCAGGCGGAATCGCCGTGTCGCGACTTCAGGGCCTACGCCCCGCGGAAAACAGGAGGGCTATTTATTTCAGCGACGATCAGTGACAGAGGTTACATTCACGAGTGTAATGATCATTTTTCCAAAATAATGAATTTTTTCAACCGAATAAATTAATTTTGAAATTAATTTGACGTCGCAAACTTGGGTTTGGTAAATTGATTTAACGTGGTCATCCAGAGTGTTTAATGATAACGAAATGACACAAATAATGTAAATTTCCAGCAGCAACAATGCAACTATTGTTGAATCATAATATTTATGATTATTAACGAAACATTTGTGATAATTTATAAGGCTTTGTCTCCAATAAACAAAAATTTCATAATAAAACTTGTCTGACCTGTTTTTACTATAAAATAATTGTTCACTTGTTATTCTCTTCAATTTGTCAACAAATTTCTTAAATTATTGTACCATTTTGGTGAATTATCTCTATAAGTCTCTCTCTATTCTAAACTACGATTTGTTAGACGCAAACCTTGTGCACCTTTTAGTTAAGACCGACAAATTGTTGGCAGCAGGAAAATCGTTCGATGTATTCTCAGTAGATATGTGTCTACAGATAGTAAATAATAGTTTGTCTGCATTCTGCTCATTCCATGTTGCGCTCATGGCTTTTGCAGGCGGTATGCAAGACTTCAATTACGTCTGGTACGGCTGTATGGAGGTGACGCTTGAACTGAGTTGCTGCAAGTTCCCTCCTGCCTCCGACCTGCCCAAGTTCTGGGAAGAGAATCGCATGGTGAGTGGTTGCCCGAGAGCGGGCCACACGAGCGACACTTTTGCGTTTGCACACGCAGAATAATATACCTACACCAGCAACGCATTTGTAATGTTCGCGAGCAATACAATGAAAGCAATGATCGCTATTGTTGAAACGGATACATTCGTCAATATAATAATGTATTACACATTTATTAACATATACATATGTTATGGTAACATTGCAGCGATATAGTCACAATTACATTATGATCCTATACCATTTGTACTTCTGTCCGTCTTTACCTCTTTTCAATACTGTCGTCATATTTTTTTCATCTTATTTTTAATGATCTTTTAATCATTCAATCAAACTTCGACTTGATGAGATATGTTTTGACATGTTTTATTGAAACTTAAGAATTTATACATAGTTCACGAATTAAATTCGACAGCACAAAGAATTCCAAATTACCCTCACTTTAGTTGAGTTTTGTGAACTGGTCTCAAGTTATCTATTATATCGCAGGCTGTTCTAGAAGTACATTTCCAATGCTAAGAAGTTTGCAGGGTACTCAATGTGTATACGATAAAATTAAAGGTACGGGTTAATCGAAACGGTTTCCTCTTTTTTTCTCCTCTTGGTCTGATATTTAGATTCCCTCGGTCGTTCTTTGCGACTATCTTGATGATTACTTTTGAAGTTTTGGGTTGCTCCTTACATCGGGGATTCAGCCAGACTCTGAGGCGCGTGGGTTGGGGCGGGGGGGGGGGAGACGCGGAGCCGGAGGCTGCGAGTTCGAGCCACGTTAAGCATAGTTGTTTTGACCTGCGGTTGTGATGTGGTTGCCCATATCGTAACGTATCCCATCTGAATATCAATATAGCCTTAATCATTAATCTTTCGTTATTATTCACACCCATGTGATCTCGCTACCATAGAAGCCAGCGGCCACCCATTACTGTGGTCATCTGCCCGGCAAAGGGCCGGGGTGAGGGCGCAAGCCGCCTCCTTCACCTACGACCACCATCATAATCATCATCATTTTTGAATAGTACTAGGTGGATTCGTCACTTCTGTGGATGACTGGTTCCAATTATTTCCGGCAGTAGAAGTTTCTCGGGAGGGGGGGAGAGGAACTATATTATCGTGTAAAAGTGTATTCTTCTTCTTCTTAATTTAATTTCGAAAAATGCTTTGATGTTTAAGGGAAATGTGAAGAAAGTTTTTGAATTGCTAGCTTTAAGGAAATTTATTTTGATCAAGTTTTAATCCACGCTTGATTTTAGGCGCGTGATGTTTAAGAGCGAAATCGCTCTTAGGGTAAATCCCAGATTTTCCTCCTGTCCTGTGTTAATCGCTCATATCTCGCAGAGCTCCTGCAGTCAGAAGAGTTTTTTTAAATATAATTTTTGTGGCCGAAGGGAGGAATTCTCCCCTTTGGGGAATAGATTTATCTAGCGTTATGTTTTTCATCTAGATGAACGCGTCGCGGGTAGTTACTCTGTCATGAGCCAAGGGAAGAGACTGGCGCGCGTTGCAATCTTGGATCGTGGGGTGGTGAAGCCCGGATGAAGGGACACCGTAACCTAGAGGTTCTTCTCCCATTGCATATGGGCTTATGCTATTTAGTGTGTTGTAAGTTTCGTTTTAAATAGTTTATGCTTCTGACTTCTCTCGTCCTCGTAAGAAACAAGCCCCCACTGAATTTTCGACCTCTCCCCTTTGTCGGTTCTCTGTGCCGATCCCACTGACCGACTAAGTGGCTCAGAGGCGACACTACCTTGGTATCTGCAGCGGCAGTGACCGGGAGATTCTGGGGTTCGAGTCTAGACAGTAGCGGATTTTCGGCACTTGCAATATAGCTAGGTCGAATTCATCTTCAATCTGGAGAAGAATTATAGCGACCGGCTGCTCTGATCGGTAGTATTGCAGAGTTTCTCCGATCAAAACAAGACGAATGTTGGAGCAATGTCCTAACAAACGGCCGACAGACAACGCGCGTGATCTTTCCTTCATCTTCTTTATCCTATCCTCCCCACTTGCGCACACACACTTACACTAACATGCACTACACTCCCGCATAACCCGGGGGAGACCAGTCGGGAGCGTCTTGTCCCGGCTGCAGCCGTGCCCGCTGCCGGAGGTAGCTGGAGGAAAATCCTCTGCAAGTCGACACGTGCGTCGTGCTGGGCCTCACGCTCTAGCGGAGGATGTACTCCACCACCTCCCGAGATACACCATGCGCTACACTTTCTGGACTAATGACTATAGCAGTTGACACGCCCGGAAACGCGTAATAATCGACAGGTAAAGGTGGCTTAGTGCGTCAACTGATGTCACTGCAGAGCCTCTGAAGTAATAGGTTCAAGTCCCGACGGCGGCAATATTTTCGACACTAGCTTGTTAGCTAGGTCGAATTCAGTCGCAGTATCGAGGAGAATTCTAGCAGCCGGCTGCTCTGGTCGGTAGTTTTCCATGATTTCTCCGATCAACGCCATGCGAATGCTAGAGCAGTACCCTAACAAATGAGCCGCGGACCGCGCGCGATCTTTCCTTCCTCTTCCTTGTCTTATCCCTACGCTTTACACTCACACTTGCAATAACACGCACTACACTACCACACATGTCGGGAGCTTAGAGCTTGTCCCGGTTGGGGCGAGGCCCCGCTGGTGGGAGACACCTGGTTGGGAGAAACCCCGCTAGCCGATGGTAGGTCGGCGTTGGATCTCGCCATCGAGCGAGGGAAGATCACCGCCAGCTCCCGATGAAATAACATGCACTACACTGACGGGACTAATGACCTTATTAGTTGGCATGCCCGGAATCACTAATAATCAACCAACCAACATGCGCTACACTTGCTGGACCAATGATCGTAGCAGTAGGCACGCCAGGAAGCACACCTCGTAATCGACGAATGAAGGAGTGAATGCCTCAACTGACGCTTGTCGCTTGTGCGCAGGCGCTGGTGAAGTTCCTGGGCGAGGCGCACCGAGGCGTGAGCGGCTTCGTGACGGACGACGGCGGCAACCCCGTGGCGCGCGCCGCGCTCAAGGTCAAGGGCCGCGACGTGGGCTTCCAGACCACCAAGTACGGCGAGTTCTGGCGCATCCTGCTGCCCGGCGTCTACAAGCTCGAGGTGCGTTCACGCCGCCCACACGATCCAAGGCGAACACGCTGATATTTTATTTTGAAGTTGGATTGACACATGCTTTCGATTAATGGTTTTACCTACTGATGAAATCCAGGGGGGACTCTTGGAGCTTCACTCCCCCCCCCAAGCCGGTAAAATATTTTCACAAATACAAGGTGTCTCAGAATGTTACAAACGTCTAGGGCATCTAAATGGATGGAAGATGATCCATTTTATTTTCAGTGAACATGCGAAGGGAAATTTAGTTTAACTAAGTCACACATGTGACATTGCCCCCTGATTTTTTTAGGCAATCCGTCATGATTTGATGTTTGGCAGGTTACGTTCTGAATTCACGTTCATTCGCAAAAATATTTCGAATTCCCGCCAAACACGAAAGCATGATGTGTTGCCTACTAGTTAGGGGCAAATGACAGAAGTATATCTTCGTTGGGTGTATGAAATTCTCCCAAATGTTGGGAAAATGTTATTATTTAGTGCTCCCTCTCACATACGCCCTCGAGATTCTTAACATCAATTCAGTCATTTTGTATAGTTTTACTAATATTCTGTAGTAACGGAAGTCTTTCGGTAACTCAATTAAATACATTATAAATAACTACGTATAAATCAATGAATAAAAATAAATTTTAAATTGAGCACAAATTAAATAATCTTTATAAGAATATATCAGGTAATCTAGACATATGTATAATAGCAGCCCCTCTCCCAGAATTGTGGTTAAGCCCCCTTTGGTCCTTCGTAGAATTCCGAAAAGCATCGCTAATATGTTTCTTACAGTAACGATCATCTATTATATTGTGACCTACGTAGTATTGCTGTATTACCAATGAAGTATTACAGTATTTTATACTAAGGATCGTTCAAAGAACGAGTCACCTTTTCAATAAAATTAATATTTTTAAAAGTATGCTTTCTGTTGAAATCGTTACTGGGGAACATAATTATTGTTCCCGCCCTGACATCCTGTTGGGGACGCGATTACGCCGGAACTATGTTTCTCGACAGTAAATGAATCCAAGCTGTGAACTTATTACTGAGTAACTAATGTGTTTCCATAATTAAATTTGTTTTTATCATCCCGGCCATGACACGAACCCGGCCCTTTCTTTGAACAAATTTAACTATTAAAATACATTGGTTACTCAGTAACAAGGTCACAGCTTGGATGCATTTGCTGCTGGGGAACATATTTCCGGCGTAATTGTGACTTCAATGAGGTGACAGGGTAGGGTCAATTATATATTATGAACGAGCAATACCAGGCCAAACTGTTCAAAGAATTGATCATCGCAGAAGCTCAGTGGTTAGATTAAGTGAGCGTAAACAAGGTGATCAGAGTTCGAGTTACCGGTTAGGAAGACATTTCATTGAACAAATTTAAATATTGTGTAGTAGTATACAAGAATGTGTAAATGTGCAAGAAGTGGTATACATGAATGTGTAAATAGCGTTTCGTCTCTTTAAGCTCACGCGATAGACAAATTTTGAATGTGTCATCTACGATGATTGAATGAACACAACGAGAGGATCAGCACTGGGATTTCTAATTGATCCCAGATGCGGATCGCAGAGCGTGAGATACGGAGAAGTGAGAGTGCAGCTCGTTCTTTTTTGGCGCAGGTGTACGCGGACGGCTTCCTGCCCAAGGAGGTGGACTTCATGGTGGTGGAGCAGCATCCGACTCTCCTCAACGTGACGTTGCACCCCGCGAAGGTAGGCGTGGACGGCGGGGGCAGCGGCGGCGGCGGTGGTGGCGGCGGCGGCGGCGACGCTGCCGGCGGCGACGCTGCCGGCGGCGGCGCGGGCAGTGTGTCGCCCTCGGGCGGGGGCGGAGGCGGGGGCGGAGGCGGGGGCCGTGGCCGGGGGCGGGTGCGGCCGCGCCCGCCGCCGCCCTGGTTCGCGCCGGAGGCGGGGGCGGCGGCGGCGCCGGGCGCGGGGCGGGGGGAGGGGCGGGGCCGGCTGCTGGCGGCGGCCGCGGCGGCGGGCGGGGAGCGCGGGGAGATGGAGCCCGCGTGGCCGTACGCGTTCGAGACGGAGGCGCCGGGGGGTGCGACGGCGTGGGGGGCGGGAGCGGGGGCGGGGGCGGCGGGGGCGCCGGTGGCGGGGGCGGGGGCGGCCGCCGCCGCGGACGGGTGCGCGGGCCCGCGCGACGCCGCCCGGCCCCTGGCGTCGCTGCTGGCCAGCGTGCTGGGCCCGCTGGTGCTGGCGTCGTCGCGCGCGCTGTGACGGTGAGCGCGGGGCTGGCGGGAAAATGCTGGAGACCGCTCGACTTTTGTCGTCTCGTTCGAGCGGTCGGAGGGAGCGGTCGGAAGTAAACAGCCTGGCGCCATGGCGGAGGAAGCGATCTTTCCGCCGTTGTTGCGCCGGGCCTTTTGTTCAAATTCGATAGGTCATTCAAGAACTAGTCTTGTGTTGATTTATTTATTAACATTTTAATTGGAGAGACGAGCGTCGAACTTAGAGCAGCTGCGGACGGCACTACTTGTAGCTACGCCACTGATGTAAATGCATATTGATAGGCACTGCCAATACGTTCTCAAAAGTTTAATGTTCACGGATTCTTTCGTATATTGCATCAATGTGCGATAATACATCTGCACACAGTTGCAAGAGAACCTGCCTTCTAGCAATTTCAATAATATGACATATCAATACAGGTTTATGAACTGTAACCACTTGAATGACGTCACTGTTTTTTTATGAATCACGATTTACGCATTCGGAACAAACTGTCATGTGACATTTATTAGTGTCGTTTCCAAAGTAGTAACATTTTACTCGGATATCTCAATAAAAACTTCGGCTCTGTGATCATTAAAACTTGAGAATCATTTGGAGAATCTCTTAGGTGAATTACATGGATTTCTTTTTGTTTCCTGTCCTTTACCATCAGCATTGCTAAAAATATGTTAATCTAAAACAGATATACAAACAAAAAGTCTGTATAAAAGTACATATTTATATTCAGTGACAGTTGCTTATTGACATTCACAAGTCCTTTTTATGTCTTGCTCTTGTTTAATAAGTTTGGGTGCCAGATGTATTTAGTACCCATATGAATTCTCTATGATGTCTCACTTCTAGTATAAACTAGTGTTAGCAACTCTCCTACCGTCCACTGTTAAAATAAATACCTTCTGTGAAGAAAATATGTATCAATACAGATATTTTCTTCTGGAAGTATCACATAAAATTCACTGGAAGTGCAGGCCCCAGAGTACATTTGTGGAATTGTTCCTTTGGAAGAAGTAAAATTAGATTAATTAGCAACAGCATCTTTTTAAAGATTCTATTACATGAAAATTGATTTTCTTAAATTTTTACAAGGTTACATTGCCTAGTCTTGAAATTTATGTATTTAATCTTAAAATACATTGAAGGGCAGGAATTTAGCTTACACAAGACATCACTCAAATAATTATCAAACTAATAATAATTTTTTATACGTTCTTATGTTATTTTCTTTAGATGGTATCTTCTTCTATTGTTTTATGAGCAGTCATTCAGTATGTTGTTTCTTATGTTCTTAGTGGAAAGACTATAGGTACTACTGTGAAACTTTGAATTTTCTGTAAACAAGATTGCTTCTTAAAAACATCCCTTTTCACTTAAGTTGAGGAGGAAAAAGGTGTAAAAGCACTGTTGTACATTATACACTGGTTCCGACAATTTCATTTTAGACGAGATTTCATTTTAGAGCATTTTGGGCTATATTCCTTCAATTATCTCCATGTTTTTTATTATTTACATTTGTAATAAAACTTTACAAATAGAATAGTTTATCTGAGAAAATGGTAGATATATGCTGGAACAAATCTTTGTTTGAAATGTGGTACACTTCTTTCCAAAATAGTGTTAAAAGTCAGGCTCGGTCTTGAACTTTGCCTCAAGGATTTCTCATTTTTCAGAGAAAAACTTACCAGTCTCCTATCAAAATAACACAGATTTATTTTGAAATAATATTAATTGCTGATCATTCAACCAGATGACAATGCTAAATGAGCTTCAGAGTTCTGTCTGCTTAGAAGTAAAACTGTTTTGTAAGCTTTCTAATGTTTTCATAATTTAAAATTAGACACTGATTCTTGCCTAAATATTTAGTACAACAACTTCATTAAGAAAATAAAGTGCTAATTCACATATAGGCAATATATTTCACTTCTGTAGCAACTAGTTTAATTTCTTTACTTTGAAAATTTGAAATTAATTTAATTTCATATATGTCACTGAGTAAAAACTTAATTTATTCTTGTAAAAGAAGTACATTATTCATCAGGAAAACATTCTTGCTTTATGTGAATGCATGAACTGTAATTGTATCACAATAGTAGATTGCATGAAGTGTGTGAATGCATGCTCATAGGAACATGTTTGAATGCATGTTTGTTTGCATACCTTTTAACCTATAATAATACATTCAAATGACACAGACAAAACAGAATTATACATGTATAAAAAGAAATTAAAATTATTTTCCCTTGCATTTTTGAAAATGATGAGTAATATTAAAAAAAAAACCAGAAATATAGGCTTCCTTGACTGGAGTTCAGAGATTCTAGACTATCCAGGAGATGCTACATCCTTGACTTAGTTCCATAGTTGGCAACTGTGCCTAGGATATGGCTTCTCCAAGACTATAGAGTAATATTTATTTCAATATTGTAAATCTCAGCATTTTCCATATTGCCTATTGTATTCCCTTGATTTTTTCTGGTGATACTTTTGGATAATGAAGTGTTCAGATAATGGCTTAAAAGAGAAGAGAAAATTGTTTTTGTAATGACCAATTTTTTTGTGATGTAGAATTACAAAAAGAATGAATGGTATTTTAATTAATGATTAAAGCACAAATCGCACTTAATAGTAACAACACACTAAAATTTCTTGTTGCCAAAGAAGTTCTATCAATTTTATAGATTAAATTTTCATCTTTATTTTATCAGTTGTATTAATTTTATTTGTATTTCTACTAATCACAGGCTGTTTACTTTTGACTTGTATTATCATATTAAACTATTCTTGACTTCTGTTATAATAAATTCCACATAAAATGATGCCAGCTAACAACATTAACACATAATAATTGCTAAAAAATGCTCAAATTATTTTATTCAATGAAAAAGCTTAACTACTCGAAACCATTGGATACAATACTATGTTTTACTCTTCACCTCTTGTCAATTTTTCTTGTTAGATTTTCTGCAACAAAAGTAATCGCTCCCATCCTGCTATTTAGATATAGATGTATTTTCATGCAGACTTTTTAATTTTCAAATGATTAGAACCAAATTTTATAATGTGTTCAGAAAAGAACTTAGTGAAGCTCTTTCCATCATCATCTGGAGGTGATCACACGTTCCTCCAAAAGGATTTTGTGCAATTCTGCAATTTTGCTAAATGACACGCACAATAGACAAAACAAGAAAATATAAAATGAAATTAAAGAAATGAGCCTTTAAACCTTTAGTTGGCAAGAAAGACCCAAAGTGCTACAGTACGAAGTTCTAAAAATGTTGCAATAACACCCTTGGAGGATATATGTAGATTTAGATAAGATAAGCTTTGAGAATTGGCTGTGCGTGTGTGTCCTTATTTGTGGTTGAAATTAGATATTCTGAATGTATGAATGCATGCACAAACTGAATGTCAGTTAGTGCATATTTCATTGTTCTCTTGCAAACTCTTTGTCTTTTGCTATTCAAAAATCTTTCTAATTAACTCAAATTTCCTAAATATTATGTGTGCAAGAGTGTTGGTAGTTACTCCCCTTCATAGAATGTTGTACTCGCTTGATATGAAGAATCCCAGTGTGCAATTGGCATGTACAGAATTTATCACCTGTGCAATTGAAAATTATTTCCAAGCCCTATTAATGTACCTGCTACCAAAGCCATAGCTGGGAGAATACATGTTAACATTCAACCTTGTTCACATTTACTGTAAAACAAGAAAACAACTGGTCCAAATGACTTTCTCTAAACCATTCCTACAGTTTTCAAAAGCATCAAAATCCTGGCTATGGAATTGTGTAGATTCTAGGATATACAAATTTTCCGAATCCTCTGTGTCTACAAAAGCGCTTCTTGCGATGCCAATTTTGTACTTTCTATTGAGGTGCAAATTACTCTATAATGTTACCAAATCTGTGATTTTCTATCAAATTATGAAAATACAATTTTGGCATATTAATTTGTCACACTAAAATAATATCTAACAATACATAATGTAAATAAGTACACCACATAAGACATATCATTACGTCAATGTATAATCAAGGAAAAGAGACATAACATTTCTTCTGAGAAGTAGCTTAGGTCGATGTAGACAATATAGCATAAGTGAGATTTTGTTGGATGTTCTTTAGAGATTTTTTCATTTTGGAGTCTTTTTGGGAAATGTATAATAGCTTTGCATTGACAATAACTGTTTTGTTGTTGCCAAAAGAAATGATATGTAGAACTGAGAGAATGAGATTATACTTTGGCACTCATCTTGTGATAGTTAAAATATTCACTCACCAATCATTTTGTTATCGATTTATATTTGGGGATAAGTATTTACTCATGTACAGATATATACTTCTGTAGATGGAGAAATGAAATGACATAATTCTTTGTATCTTCAAATGAAAATATTGGACCAATTTTGTAGCATTGTACTTACCTGCTCAGACAACTGCTTAATTGCTTAGGAGCTTTTTTCCATGATAACTTTCTTTGTCACCTTCGGTCAAGAAGTTTGTTATGGGCACTACTCATGTAATGTACATCTAATTATTCTCATTAAAATTCCTTCAAACTAACATATATCTTTAATAACTTCTCTCTAACCCAGTGTATGGTTTATTTGCATGTCTGAAAAGTCAAAAGTCTTCCACAAAGAGTAAACTATGAAGATTCCATCACCAATTTTTATATTGAAAATGGAATTTCATAGATATTTGATAATACAAGATTAATGGAAAATTGTTTTCCCATTTTCTGGGAAAAAAGAAGTGATAATTAAAAAAATTTGCAGTTAGGATAATGTGATAACGTTGGTTTGGAAGATTTATTGACATACCTTAAGCATGAGAGGGATGAAGCAGAATGGTTTCTGGGTAAAGAGTGTGATGACCTCATAAGCCTCTGTCTTCATTCTAAGAATATTACCCTAAATTATGCAATAGGTATTTTTAAGAAAGAAGTATAACAATACAAAATGATTTTGTACTGCTTTCATTGTTCTGCTAGATGATGCGCTAAGGAGTATCAGAAGGGATCTGGTAAGCCAATGCAAATGTGATAATAATTGTATTAATAATAGCTTCTTAATATAATGGGATCGGTAGCACACAAACATTAGGGAAGGTTTGGGTGTGCTAATGAGTGTTTTTGTTGTGTTTTGCATTGTTAGTTGACAGAGATTTCATTCAGTTCCATCAATTTATTTCAAGTATTACTAACCAACTACTACAAAATAATGATAACTCTTTAATTGCTTTTGTATAACATTTGGTGGTTATTTTCTGTGATTCTCCTGAATATTAAGGTACTAAAACTCTGTCCTTAAGTTACAAAATGTTTGGGAATTAGTAGCTTTCTTTTAAATTGCTAAAGGAAGGTGGCACCAAATGTAGTGATATGTGGTGCTTTGCATTAAGAAATTAACACAATTTATCACAGAATAAGACATATTTTTGCCGTATAATTTTCAAATGGAAGTGAATGTTATTAATTTTATTAAATGGAAGATGAGAAGTGAAGAACAGATGGTAATGTAGTGTCTGTGCTATTGTGTGGAATGCTGTTGGTATTTTATCCTATTCAAGTGAGTATTATGGATATGAATATGCATGAGTGTAGATCTAGAAATTTGAATATTCTCTCGTGGTTTTAAAGATGCCTTGAAGAAGTATTCTCATCTTTTTTTTCCAAGAGTAGGACTTCAGGCTGCAAGCTCTTTTTAACTGCCATTTTTTTAAATGCCTCTATTTTGGCAGAGAGAATACTCCTTTGTTCATCTTTCATACAGTGATATATTGGATTTATTTACATTTCACTTCTACATTTCAAGCATTCTGTTGGAGATTAGTGGTAATGTGATATGTTGTAAGTACTAACAGTGAGTTCTCCCTTTTACTTGCTGTTGTTAGATTATTTCACCTTTTGACTTAATTGTGATTATTTGAAAATTTATAAATTAGATGAAACATTTTTACCAGTAATGTATTTTTACTAATTGCCCACTTGTTCAAAATTTTCTCTTTGTAATGAACTGTGAAAAATGTTCCTATGCATTTTATCCAATGTTGGCCATATCCAAGTCCTGTCAGGTAATTTTTTAAGAGGGGTTGTGAAACACTATTAAAAATACTTCTATTAGGAAGAGGTAGAGAAGCTGTAACTCACTTTTGAGAGAGAAGTTTTTTAAGTTTGGAATATAAATTTATTTTTATAGATTCCAAAGGATTAAACATCTGCAGTAAAATGGATTATGTAGTTACAAAACATTTTTATTAGACTAAATCAAATTGAAAGTAAATAATAAAATGTAACTTTCTTTGGTTTGTATTACTGCAGGCCTCAGAGTAGCTTTACGATTAAAAAATTTTTTGGTAATTCTTTCCAACAGTGAGAGAGAGAGAGAATTAATTTTTCCCCATGGATATTCTTGTTATATTGAAGTTATTATCATCATCATCATCATCATCATTATCATCATCACCACCACCACCACCACCATCATAAAGGATGTAATGTGTTTATTTCAACCTTTCTTTTTATACTGTCAAAAAAACCTTTTTTATTCCATTTTATGTTAATTTAAAAACAGAAAGCTATTTGTTTTATAAATGTTGACAACTATTAAGTTTCTGGGCTTCATTGATAACTTAAAAACCTACCTCTCTGTAATGTAATAGTTTTCAACAATGATTTCTGTTACTCATATAGGCTATGTTTTTTTGTGTTTCTACATTCTACCCATTATCATTCATAGGTGTTCTTGCACCCTAAACGGCACATCACTGGCACTGTGTATTCTTTGATTTCAGCCCAGTACTGAGCTCTTGTCTGCGGCACTTGTAACACCAATACCTTCAGCGGTGGTGGTGGATGAATCAATTGTCTTCCCCACTTTATAGCACAGAATGTGGTTTTTGGTGTAAGTAAGCATGCTGTAGAATAAGCCAGTCAGCCAATACCATTGAAATATAACTGCTTCTCTATATTTTATTTTGAGAAGCAGTGAGAAAATTAGTTCACTTTCTCTACAATAGTGCTTCATATAGATTTTTAATTACAGGCCTAATTGTTAACAGAAGAGCATAATCTACTTATTGAATAACAATAATTTCATTATGAAAACATGGTATATCAAATCTGATAAAGGTATCAAAATGGGGAGTATCAAAATGGTTTGGCTGATTGGATGGGGTTAATATCTTTCTATGTATATATGTAAGTACTGGCTTCCAAATATAACTGCTTCTGTATCTTTCAGTTTCTTAGGTACAAGCTTCAATTGCTCTTTATTGAAAATACATTGCTCACCTGATTGGAGTCACTACATTTAATTCGTAACTTCAATCTTAGAAATTAAAAGCAAACTTGAAGTTATAATGAAATCTTTGTATCAATATAGTAATAAAAGGAAGAGTTATTCTTTTATTACCAGTACTTGAAGTTCAATTTTGGTGTGAAATAGTAGAATGAACATTTGATGTTGGTTACCCTGTTCTTTTGTGCAGTGTACCTACGCATTTATTAGAAAAAAGTGTTCAATAAGTGCAGCAGGATGTATTTTATGTATTTTTTAATTAAAATATTTATTAAATTTATCTTTAATTGATGGGTTTTCTGTCACTCTGTTATTTTCCAAAATTAACTTTTTTTCATTTTTGTTAGTTTAAGGAATCATTTGTAATCTCACAAAAGGATGTACCAGTTGAAATCCTACATATTACCATCTAAAATACAGCAAGAACATATGCTGTTCATAACAAACACTGTAAGAAGATTTTTGTTCTCTTTTAAAATCTTTGCAAATGGATTGAGCATGATTTTGATAACACATGCACTCCACAATTCTGAATTGAATTATTAATCCAATTGCAGAATAGATTTAGAAGATTGTTAGTATTTAATTTCTTTTGTCCTTAAATGTAAGGTACACAAGCATTTGATTTGGAAGCCAATGAACCTTCTTGAATGTCTACTATATTGTAAAGAAAATTATAATATTGAGATGAGAATATATAATAACCTTTCGTTTGTTCTTTATGTAATTATTGTAATAGAATACTCATGGTTTCTTGACTTCTGACTAAACTACTTTCTAAGACTTTAGCTCTGACTAAACTCCAAATCTCTTCTACATCTTTTAAAAACTTACCCAACTTACAACTACAATGGTAAAGACTTTTTTGACTTGGTAATGGAGAAAAATTAAAGTATAAAAGAATTTTGTTATTTTTTAGCATAGTCAACTTCAGAATAATCTTTTTCTAAAGTCTCACTTTTTGTGTGATATTGCTAAGTCAAGGTGGAAATGGAAAACAAAAATTAAAAATGCTTGAATGAATAAAAGGGACATTCTTAAATTATATAACTCTACAAGTGAGAGGAGGGATATTTTCTACACAACGCAACTTTATAAGAGGCCAGAGACTGATGAGTCTAGGTAACGTTTTTGAAATGTTTATAAATTGTATGTATATGAAGATACAGTCAGATGCAAGTAGTCTCTCTAGGTTAGCTTCTATCAGCACTGCATGTATGCTGCAAACAAGTGCTCATGAGAGCCAAGAATATTACCTTTAAACATAGAAAGTAAAAGTGACATCATTTGTTATCTTTAATCCCAATTTCTGAAAAATTTTGGTTGAAACAACGTGTGAAGAAAATGTTGCAGTGAGTGTTTACAGGCCATTGAGTTCCCTTGTTTGTATGATGGTTATCATTACCTTAAAAAATTAAAAATTTTCTGTATAAAAAAAAAAAAAAAAAAAGTAGACCAAGTAATATTTATTTTTAAAATTGGTGTAGTAAATGATTTATTAATGTAATTTCAAATTGTGACAATTTATTTTGTTTGAAAATTAGAAATTAAGAGCAGATTTTGATTTTTCATATAATATTGCTTTTTTTAAATATTTAACTTTTTCATACTCCATATTTTTCCAGACTTTAATGATCTTTATTGTGTTAGTCTTCTAAATCAGCTTTCAAAAAGGACTGGAAATGAGTGTATTTTATACTGTTCTTCTCTCTCTAGATTGGCAGTAGATTTAAAGAATTCTTGCCAAAAGAATCAACGATCTTCAAAGAAAGACCTGTCCAACTAGCTGTGAAATGGTTTTAAGTACTTCATGATGTGTTAATTAAAAATTGTGATTTAGGAATGGATTGTTGAAGAGGAAACAGCTTTAACAGCCAATTAGAACTCCCACAAACACATTAATAGAGAAAACTGAGATTTTGTCACTTTAAAGTCTGATTTTCAGCTTCTTGGCAGGATAAACAAATTGTTTTTTTCAGTTGTCTATTTTAAAGTCCAGTAATCAATATAAAATAATATTAAAATATTTTCAAAAAACATATGTTTATTTTTCTAATAATAAAAAAAGAAAATATAATTTTATTTTTTTCTAAAAATATATCATTTTATTCACAATTGTTATTAAAATTGGTAGTTGTTTAATAATTTTTTAAAGAAATTCCAGTATATTTTTGAATATTTTAAATTTACGACAAATTTAATTATAATATAATAGTTTTAATAAAACAAAATTTTTCTTCAACTACAAGGTTATGTAGGTTATTATGTAGTCTCTGGATAAGTTGTTATTTTATCTTATTCTTGATCCTCCAATCTTTCTTTGCCTTACTGGCTCCTTCGAAGGTCTAGTAAGGAGAAACCAGAAGCACATCATAAGAACTTCATTTGACAGTTTTCAATCATTCTCTTGTAGCCTCTGTTCTATTTAGCAACTAATTTTTGAAACCATATGTTGAAAAGTCAAAACACATTTGTTTAGACCTAAATCTTCTTAATTTAGTATCTGTCTCATGTAAATGTGACAAATTGCACTCTAAATAATAAAAGTTAGGCTACATATTCTATAATTTTATTGTCAACAATTATTTTAAATCTGGCATGGTCTGATGCTAAGAAACCCATGGTTTAAGATTTGGTCGTTGATATCTTTGCAGTGTATCCTTCCATTACATTTTGAAGTTTATATTTGCAATTTGTAAGTTATGACAACTTGTTTATCTGCGAATAACAAGGTCTTCAAGAATGTTTTGCCAATGTTTATCATAGGAAAAGGTATTGTTTGCCATGCTTTGGCTAGAATCTATGTAAATATTAAACAGTGTTGGGGATATTGGGCATTCTGCTTTAACATCTTGATTAACCAGCTGTGTCGCTGGTTCTATTTCATATTTGGATGAATATTTAGGGTTTGATTAACTTTTATCAGTTGATTTGAACAACCTTTGGAATTCATAATGTACCAAAATCTGTCTTGACTGATGTTATTGATGGCTTTCTTGTAATCTACATTTAATAGAAAATGCTTTGAAAGGTTAAATTATCTTCTCTTTAGAATTAGTTGTTGCAAAATATATGTACAGTCAGTGCAGGATCTTCCCTTCATAAACTCACATTGAACTTCTCTCTCTGTTTCACTTCATTTAGTGAATTTAAGCAGAATTTAATTCTTTGTGCATTAAGTTTACAGGCTGCGTTTAGTAATTGAAATGATTGAAGGCGTTGTCATTGTCAACAATACTACTGTGTTTAGTAAACTGACAACTATGGCTGTTGTTTTTCTTCTCAAGATTATCTTTCTAGTAAATTGGCATTATCACAACTTCTTTCTGTTCTCTTGGAATATGGTATATGATGTAGCACACATTTAATGTGTCAAGTAATTTTATTTATTGTGAGGCATGTTGTACAAGTTTCTGTCTCTGTCTCTGTCTCTGTCTCTGTCTCTGTCTCTGTCTCTGTTTCTGTCTCTGTTTCTGTCTCTGTTTCTGTCTCTGTTTCTGTCTCTGTTTCTGTCTCTGTTTCTGTCTCTGTTTTTGTCTCTGTTTCTGTCTCTGTTTCTGTCTCTGTTTCTGTCTCTGTTTCTGTCTCTGTTTCTGTCTCTGTTTCTGTCTCTGTTTCTGTCTCTGTTTCTGTCTCTGTTTCTGTCTCTGTTTCTGTCTCTGTTTCTGTCTCTGTTTCTGTCTCTGTTTCTGTCTCTGTTTCTGTCTCTGTTTCTGTCTCTGTTTCTGTCTGTTTCTGTCTCTGTTTCTGTCTCTGTTTCTGTCTCTGTTTCTGTCTCTGTTTCTGTCTCTGTTTCTGTCTCTGTTTCTGTCTCTGTTTCTTTCTCTGTCTGTTTTTGTCTCTGTCTCTGTCTGTCTCTGTCTATCTGTCTCTGTCTATCTGTCTCTGTCTATCTGTCTCTGTCTGTTTATCTGTCGCTGTCTGTCTCTTTCTGTC
>BLKR01005849.1:42400-70998 GCA_011170035.1 Teleogryllus occipitalis
GTGTGTGTGTGTGTGTGTGTGTGTGTGTGTGTGTGTGTGTGTGTGTGTGTGTGTGTGCGCGCGCGCGCGGGCATGTATGAGAATAATGAAGGGGAATTCATACAAGAATTACAGGCATGTTACAAGGAGGTGAGAGGTCTACCGTAAGATTATTTCATGCCACATAATTTAAGGATTGTTCCCAATAACGTTTTTCTTGAGTTGTGAAACAAAATTAGCCATTTAATTGTTTTTTATCGAGGAAAGAAAATTTTCCTTGCACTTGGCAATATGAAGAGTAATTTGTAAATTAATTTTCTGTGTACATTTTCAGACATAATAACTTGTATACTTTAATACTGTTAATGCTATTTGATGGTATATACAGAATAATATCTGGAGGTCAATTTCTTCTCAACGTACTATTCTATTTCTGTAAATTGTTGACAGATTTCTGATTTTACTATCTGTAAAAGATTAAAATTAAGGGAACATTTGTCTAATACTCATATGAAAGACTACTTGAAGTAATGTATCATAAAAATGTCATAAAAATTAATATTTTCATTTATCATTTTACCTGTGTAAGACAAATCTGACAATACTTCAATTAATTTTTTGCATGATACTTGACTTTATAATCTTATTACAGTTCAATATCGAGCAACAAATCAACTGATTTTGCAAGTAGTCGATACAAAGTACAATTTTTGTATGTCCCATTGAGGAATCTTTTTGAATTTACTTTTGGTCAATTTGTAGGTTGAACCTAATGGCTAGCAACAAAATGATTCTGAATGAGTACATAAAGTTACCCTCAGTTAGTTAATTTTGTTTATGTTATCTGTTATTCAAATTCTAGCCCACATTCATTGTAATATAAAATTAGGAGCCAAATTCATTAAGGCACAGTAATTAGGCATCAATAAAATTTCATCTCCTAACACACAGATTCAATACTGATCTCAAAGAGTTAGTTGTTTTGAGTAGTTTTGTTTAATTTTTCTTAGTAACCCTGGTGCTGCAGTTGTAAATCACCCTTTTGGGCTGTAGCCCTTTGGCTTCGAGAGCACAAAAGGGGAGGTAACATAAGATTTTTAACTGCATTTAAGTGAAAGAATGAGTCTTGTGAACAAATTAGCTCCAGCTACAAAACCCAAAAAGAAATTACTGAGAAAAACTTCTCCACATTAAATTGTTGTATTATCAGTAAATTATATATAAGTTTGAAATAAGATTTGTTAAATAATGATGTGAGTATATGCTAATATCTTATCAGTTGATTTAACATTTCACTTATTTCCTAAGATTTTCTTGTGTCTAGAGAAAAAAAATAGGTGTAACATTTTAAAGTCTTGGATGAGGAGAAATAAGTCTCCCCACTTTACTTTGTAAAATACTGTTACTCTGAATTACATTTACTAAGAAATTTCGGAGACCTTTCTTAATTAAAAAAAAAAAAATTCGATGTATGCTCTGAAAAATTCTAAATTTACTTTTGGGATCTTTGTATCTAGCAAGAAAACTGAGAAAAAAATGACGTAAGAATTTAAAAGATTGACATAATTTAAGAAAGAGCAGGAGAATAGAAATGTTGCAAATGCCTTCTAAAAGAATTTAACCTAAATATTTAAAGAAAAGTGATTTTATCACATAAATATATTTTGATCTCGATCTAGATTTATTTTATCAAAAAATTCATCATGTCTTTTCTTTGTCAGGAAACTATTTCAGATTTGATTTATTTTCATTTATTCAATAAAAGTAAAGGGAAGAGTTTGGTGAAGAGTAGTGTGTTTAACATTTCATTAATATATTATTGCTCGAGTTCAAAATGTGTTACTATTTGACAACTACTTCATTTCCACTTTGGGTGAGATTTTTTTATTGTAATGCAGGTATTGCAAAGGTATTGCTCTTAGCATTCTCAGGCACATCTTGAACGTGTTTGATCACAACTGGACGAATTAGGAACAGGGTTTTTCATGATGAACAGGTCCAATCTCATTCGTCATTGTGTGCAGATCAAACTGTCGTCGCGTTGCGTGTATCTAGTATCTTCTGTGGAGGATTCAGAAAGTGTTCAAAGGAGAGGGCTATTTTCAGTTCGAATGCTCCATACACATGCACTTGAAATAATAATGATAATGATGATAATGATAATGATAATGATAATGATGATGATGATGATGATAACAATAATACACAATTAAGAAAATGTGTTTTATATTGGGAAAATTCCTTTCGATGTGTTGTCATCAATTCAGGATGTTTCAGATTAAATATGTCTTATGGGGCAAGTAGATGAGTCGAAAAAGATAACTTTTTGTTAGTGGACATAAAGCGGGAAATTCCAGATAACGGAATTACACGTATGATATTTACCCCTTGTTCTTTGACAACACTGTATGCACAGACACATGAAATATCATTGACTACGTCAGAAAGTGGCCTGCAGAACAACTGTGCATAAAGAGATGCCGGACAATCAGTGGCAAATGTAACATGCGTCGCTCAGTTGTATGAAATGTAAAAAAATAAGTTCATTGACAAAACGTGATAATTTTCGATCCTTGTCTACGTCCCAGAAGTTTGTAACATTCATTCTGAGACACCTGTATGTAGTAATTGTGTTCAATAAATTGAGTAAAAAATACACAATTTGTTTATGGTTTGCGAAGGTGAGTCATGTTCACACGTGATGAACATGAAGAGTGGCGCGTAGATCAAATACTAAAAGAGAAAAAAATGCAAATTGCTTTCTGTTAACGAATGAAATTTACTTATAAAGTATACATTTGATGTCAAGAGACAAGTGAAAGGCATACACATCACCGGTCTCGTTCAAAGGTCAATCGCTTAATTGCTGCGGTATGTTGATGTAAGACATAACAACGGAATTTCCAGACAGACAAGAACAAAACAATTTTATGACGTACCAAGTAGAATACTTATATGTTACAGCAACGAGCAGATGTCAAGACTTTATATTATAGCAAAGTGCAATGTCCAAGTCAAGTATTTAGCTAACTCAATTAATTCTAGTCGCACTAACTTCTAGCGGTGCAGCGTAGGACCAAACAATGTGTGCTGTCGTCGCAACGAATCGTTTTCTTGTAGGGATATTTTCGGTCCAGTCAACTGTCAATGTCACTATTACAACAATATGAAACAAACTCCATTACGGTCATTTAAGTTCTGTTTTTATTTATGGGAATGTTTATCTTGGGGGGGGGGGGGCTACGCCAAAAATAACCCTGTTATAACATCCCCCAATCTTTTACGTATGTGATGCATTGTCTACAAAAATGGGCAGATAGGAGTATGTGTACCATTCTAAATATTATAGTAAATGACGTCTGCTCCGTGATTAAAGCTATGCACAGACATGAGTTATAGGCAATGTTGTCACCCTCTTAAGAAGAAATTATGGTTAGTGGAATGAAAATTATCAATTTTCGAACGTTAACTCAGAATTTTCCTCGGTGAAGAATCATCTGTACTTGATTTTTTGAAGTGGAATATGACCACCATTTTCCTCTTCTGTATTTTATTCTTTTTCTAAAACCGCGCGACACGTGGTGTAGTGGTCAGATCGCTCGCCTTGCTGAGTACCGAGGTATACAGAAGGTTTCAGAGGAAATGTTGCTAACTTCTAGGCCATTAAGAGGAGGATCGAAGATCACGATTTGCCAATGAGCATATGGTGGAAATTCCATGCAACGAAGTTGCACATGAGATTTTTTCCGCAGATTGGTAGGCCATCGTCATGCATTGATGTTTGGCGAGTCACGTCCTGACGCAGTCAAAGCAATTTCTTGAGCCCTCAAACACCAAAGCACAATGAGTTGCCAACCAAACGAAGGTAAATATCACGTGTGTATAACCGTTAAATGAAATTTATCATCAAATGTTCATTGGCCAAGAAAGTGGCATCTTCCATCCCCGTTTGTCCAAGACGTTTGTAATATGTTTCGCTCTTCAAAGAATTGGCTGCCCCAACCGTGAATCGAACTCAAACCTACCTGTTAAGTACGCCCAGTTGCTCTAACTACTCGAGCTATCGAGACAGTCAACTCTTTGACCAGGTTATAAGAGTTAAAAGTCCCTGAGATGGACACATATTCAAGCGTCATGTATAACAATTCATCTCAATAAGAATCTCCCGGGTCGCAGCGGTAAATGGTAATTGTGAAACGGGAACACGTCACGAAATTGTCAAAACTTACCAACTATCATAATTATTAGGTCCTACACAGAAAAATATAACGATGAATATCTGAAGGGGTGGTGACACTGGAGGGTAATGCAGGGCCGGGTGCTGACTGCCCCTTTGTGTCGCAGCGACTGGACGGCGGGGGCGCGGGCGCGGGCTTCTACCGGCCGCAGCAGCAGGGCGGAGGCGGCGGCTTCCTCGGCCGCCCGCCGCCGAACAGCAAGCCCAGTGAGGGCGCGGGCGGCGCCGGCGGCGGCTTCCTTTCCTCCATCAGCAACGGCTTCAACAGCCTCGTCAACAACCTCTTCGGCTGAGCCCACCGTCCCCGCCAGCGCCACCCGTTGGGCCGCCGAGAGCGCGCCCGCCGCCCGCTCAGCCAATCGACGCGGCGGTCGCCACCGCCGGTTGCTTTGCGATTGGCTCGCCGGGGCCGGCGACAAACGACGATCGCTGCGCGCCGCCAACGCCATCGCCACCGCCGGCGCTCGTGGAACCTTATTCCGCCAGCGCTTAGGAGCGCCTGCAGATAGCCCCCGATAATGAAAGACAATTCAGAATGTATTCAGATGCTAGTGATCCTTATTGTGGGAGTCTGTGTAGTGTTGATTTTCGGATGACATGTCCGTGCTGAATTCCTTAAGCACGATTGCGACGAAGTATAACTCGAATTTAAATTTTAATAATTTTTTATTCGAATGCTTTCCGTATGAAAAAAAGTACGAAACGGGCTGTATTCATTGGCCTGCTCTGGTGATGGCTACCAGGTTGTTTATGTATTTTTTTCGTTTCCTAGATCCTACACTATATTAAAGGAAAGTAAATGCAGATCCCAAGGTTAGCAAATGTTTCATGCCGGACGATGACGATTTTAGAGATAAAGGAGCAAAAAGAAAAAAACTAAAAAAAAAGTTCCGACATAAAATAAACCACAAAGAGAGAGGGAGAGAGATCTGATTTTGTATTTGCGGATATTACTTAGAACAGAAGCATGAAAGTTCGAGCTAATATTAAAAGTACGTTTGAATAATTTACTTTATCTTACAATGCAATCATTACTACTCACTCTCATTTTATTTCTGATAATGTATCGAATAGGAAATCTTTCTCCCTCATATATTATCACGACAGTTCAATTTAACTTAAGATAAATCTCTTCCTTAAACGCTCTTTTTCACGGAAGTTCCGAACATCGCCATCTCAACTCGAGCACTCACGATTCTCAATTATGCGACGTTTTGAATGAGCACGATTTTTCAGTTGCAACTCAGACAGTTTGCCCTTAAAATTTTGAATAATGATTTTCTGATACTACGTCATTAAATATATGGGTGACAAAATATAGTCAAGTGATTCAATACGATAGCGTGTTCGAAAAAAAAATAAGGAAAGAAAATATATGTAGAATTGCTTATATTTATAAAGCTGATTTTTAAATATGAAAGTCTGGGTATATCTGTCTTTGAGCTGCATTTTTATCATTTATTGTTTCTTTATATATTCGTCTCTATGAACGTGTAGTAAATCAGGGAGGATTCAGCATTCATTCAGGGAGGACGTGTAATCAGTTCTGTTCTTGGGTGCTTCCTTGTTGAGAGTTAAGAGAATTTAGGGAAATATACGAGCAGTAGTTTGCATTGAAAATATTTCAAAACTGAACAAAAACTGGTTTTGCTGCCGGTATATTTTTTCAACTAAGCCGCTTCACTTGCTACCACTTCTATTGTTTGTAAACAATTGAACTATAATTGATTATTGTTTTGATTTATTATGTATTCTTTAAGGAATCCTTGTGAAAATCTAGAACAACCTGGCCCTGACGTAGTAATATTTTCCTGTTAAGAGAGTATCTCATAGATTAGTGTTTACATTTTGGATTTTCTTCAGTGTAAATGCATCTCACGTTACTAGAAATTAAGTTTTACTTATTTTTATACCTTTCTTCATGTATGTCCTTCCTCAACGTAGAATTCCTCGTAGTCACTTTTCCTCGAGGTAGCACTTTTTAAAATATTTTGTTACACTGTAGTGTCAAGTAATATTACTGAACAATGAGATTTCAGTAAAGAGCCAAAATAAAGTTGATTTAATACTACGTTAGATAAAGTAGCCTCCTTTTGTAGGCCAAAGTTAGTTGTGATATGATAGTTTGCATTTGGTTTACATTGCTGATGTATCAGTGTAGTATTGGAACATTTTAAAGTAATTTATAAAAGATAACTTGTTTTAATAAATACATATTCAAGAAAATACTTTAGTTGCATAATTTATTGTGTAATATGATGAAACGTAGTACTCTGTTGTTTCTTTTTATATGAGGGTAAGACAGCGACGTCTCCGAAACGAAAGTGCTGGGCACTGAAGAAGGAAATGAGTAGCCGGTTGCCCCAGCAACTACTGAGAAAACAATCACTAGGGAGTGTTTTACATGGCTTATAGAAAACTATATTGTGCATAGAGAGCATCAAGTGACCTACATAGTTTGAAAGATGAAACACGTTTTGCATAACGTTCCTTGTAAGATCACGAACAATGGAAGTAGTTCCGAACTATGACGGCAGTGTATGTTGCTAATGCTGTATGTTGCTCATTTTCCTTGTCACCACTTGATCGCCTTAGTTTGACTAGAGTTACCCACCAATATGATGTTGCATCATGGGAATCTAAAGTTGGCAGTCCACTCTTGACAACCACTGTTGCGAAATATAATTCTAGAAAAGTAAAACAGAGATCTACCGTGTTACTATATTATTGTGTTGTGTATGTAGTGTTAAAGAGTTTGCACAAGCGCAGTAGCTCAATTAGTGTGTTCGTATCGTATGATTGTCAAACCTCCTTTTAATTAACTGCAGTTTAATTATTTATTCATTATTTACAACGAATTTTAAGAAGTAACAACAATGAGAGCAAATTTGATGATAGCATTATCTCATTCATTTTAGGAATATATCTAAATGTTTTTTAAAGTAACATACGGAGTTGTAACAGTTTCTCAAGGCAGCAACTTTTGGCAGCAAAAGTGAGAGGTTTTAACGGGCTTTCTTGCTACCAGCATTTCCTGCATCAAAAATATTTTCTGAAATGCAGACATTGTGACCATTATGCCTTTCAATTTTCTAATTCGTGTTTTTTGACTTGGATTTATTCCATAATATCTTCTGCATCTGCTTTTAGTTATTTTTTTCATTTAGTTAACTAAATATGGTCATTAATTCCATGAAAAATCGTTCATTATGTCTATGTTAATACCACACGTGCAATTAAAATTCCACTGTGTAATTAAAACAACACACCTACCAATAATAATTCAGAAAAGGAGCCGAATCGTTTAATTACGAAACTTTAACACAGACGTAGCCAAGGCATTTGCAGTCGGCCATGGAACATGAAAAAAATGTACATCACAGATTACGTACCTACAACAATTACATATAAATAACGAATGAATAAAACTAAATTGGGGAAGTTAACGCAAAATTTACGGAACAACATAAAATATTGAATGTGAATAAATTAGTCTACATGTAAAACATTTGGACTTAGGATTCGAAATGTAAACGTCAGTTGTGTTTACAAGTTCTAAAAAGTACACTATAGCAAAATTGTGTCAGAAGTGACTAGCTTTTTCCCAATATTTATACATGCATTCTCTCTCATACCTGTCTACTTTTTGTGGGAAGTAATGTTTTCATGTAGGTATGTCAGAACTTTGTCAGTTTATAACATTTTATCCGCATTATGTTCAGTATATTTCATTTGCAAATATTGAAAACAAACACAATGCAAAGTCCACTAAAATAGATCTTTTCAGAAGTAATACTACGTCATAAATTATATGACTCGTATGGTAAAGATGTGCTTGAATTTCTGAAAATTTAAATTACTTTTAATTGGAAACGTAAAAATATTGAACGTAACAGGTGTATAAAGGGGTATAATTGCACTCGTGGTACATAAGAAAACTCGCTCCTATCGTCGCTCGTTTTCTTGAACATTTCACTCATGCAATTATCCCCCTCTTTATACTTTCCTTTCGTTAATTACTATAAATAGTTGATATTATTTGTTATTTTGAGAGTTATTTAGGTAATTGTTTTAGGTATATGTTGTAGAAAGTAGTTAGTGGAAATATCTTGCGACATTTGCGGTAACCTTTATTTATTCATTAAAGAGTTCCAAATTTATATTTGTTATTTTCAATTACAATTATCATTAACTATTTTTCAGTAACCGTTACAATTAATACTAGTTATTAGTTAATTGTATTAATATGTGTATAATTAGTAATTAGTTTATTATTTTGTAGTATTTGAATCGGCTTATTGATTAATTTTAATTAATTCTTAAAAATCACAGTTATTTGAAGTAATTTAATTAGTTATTGTATTTAATTATCTTATTGTTGGAAATAGTTGTACTAATAAATAGTTACTAGTATTTTGTGCAAATAAATAGCTATGACAAAGTCCATGAACTCACACTGTACAAATTTACAACCTCACAAGGTTACTACACAGCAATGTTCGTTGCAAAATGCAATAATTATTTTTATATTAGTTTACAGAAAAAGCAGAAGAGAGTAAAATGTATGTAACTAAGATTTCATACTGCGAGTTACGAAGTACCTGTAGGTAAGTGAAGTTATTTTAAGTGCATTGGATTGACCAACATTTTTTTTGTACTATTTCTGTTATATTGTTCTGTTTTATATTAAAAGTTACAAACAAATTTAAAGTAGTATACACCGGAGAAGAGGAAGCAGTATATTACTCATACTGAGAAAACAATTTTGTGCTATTAGAATAAAGATATTAAAAATTTTCTAGAAGTACCAGAATTATTAATCGACCTACAAGACAGTGAGGAGGAAGATGTAATACAATAAATGGATAGTCCCTGGTAGGGATTCAGATTTTTAATATTCAAATTTTACTCACATTTGGTTATTGTACTTTAATTGACATAAATTGCTTACGTTTCATATTAGTGTTTTGAATTTTGGAAGTTACATTGGATGGATCAGCAACCTTCATTTCGTTGGGGCACCAACCGCCCCTGGTATAAAGAAACCATTGTTCGTGATATTTTGAGCACACTTTGTGCTTAGCTTTCCTGTTACAGCTTGCGCGCGAACATCTCTTTCTGGATTTCAGTGGGAAGTAAGAGCGGCGCCAGAGGCTGTTGCTCGTGCTCGCTGATGCTTACTGGGCCGGCTGTGGTCTAGTCAAAATAGTTCTTTCTTCAAACGTATCGTCTGTATCTAGGGAAGCTATCTTCAATGTCAGAGAAGGAAGAGGGTAAAATACTCTCCTTGTCGACTCGCGACTCTCTAGTCGTCATATTACATTAAAAGCTAAAAACCCCAATTTCATAGGCTAATTTGATTCTCATCGTTTAAGTATTTTGAAATCAACGGCATGTCTCCGACCGTATCCGTAGGTTTGTCAGGTTGTAACAATAAAACAATTACCTCGCGTTCCGAAACTTAGTGCTTTTCGGTCTTTTCATTAGTGGTGAAAATGCTTGCATAATCTTATAAAGTTTACAAAAAGGATGTAACAAGATGAAGAAATTTTAAAATTGAGGCATGTCAGAAACTGACATTACACTAATCTCATAAAAGCACTTGCAAATTAATCACGTTTTCGTAATACGAGCTGAGTAAAATGGGGCATAGATTTTGTATCCTAAAAGATCTCTTGAAGAGGGAAATGAAAAAAACAGGTTTCTTTGAGATGAACTTTGAAAGCTATAAACCATAAACGTAATATTGAATCCAACTTTTGCGTAGTCATTTGGATCAAATTCATTAGCAAGCACTGACCTGGGTTCACTGTGGTAGACTAAGTCACTAGCTAAGGTATGTCAGGCAATGTCATCTACTTCTTACCCTGTTGTATAAGGACTTGAATACAGGTCCTTTCATAACATAACTATTTAAATTCAAACTGGGCTAAATAGAATAGAAAATATTATTGCCCTCGGTTTTACTATTCCTCTCACTGACGCACTGGCTTTGTGTCGTTCTTCTAAAAGCATTTACCTACAACATTTTCTAGAAAATGTTTGATGCGCAAACATTTCTACGAAATGTTACTGTGTGACACTGGTCCAACGATTGCGTTCTGTCGTTTGAAATCGGCTTAATTGACGGAATGGAGAAAATATTTTATCTATTTTTGTGATGCAGATATTAACCACTTTACAGAACAGCTATAAACTCATTACAGAACTCATTTATAGAACAGTTATAAACACTTGGTACAGGCAGTGATATCACTAGTCGTTTCACATACAGGGAGGGTGTCTCCCCTGCAATTCTCTTCAACAAACCAGAGAAAACGATTTTTCTTCTTTATTTTCACTTAATAGAATCCTTTTTGGCTGTGTGAGTCCAGGAAGGTGAGAGGATAAATCAAAACCAGACAACACGAGCAGTAGTTTCACAGCTCCGCTGCATTTATTGTTTACTCAGAGCGTACAGAACAAAGACGAGGAGAAGGGGTGAGTGTGGGCGGGCGCAGGGCGCCTGCGGGCGTATGTACAGGGGGAGGGGCGTGGGGGGGGGGGTCACAGGTCTTCGCGGCCGTGGCAGCGGCGACAGGGCGCAGGCGCATGCGCGGACGCGGGCGCGGGGCGGGCGGGCCGGAGCCGCCAGTTTACCGCAACCAGCTGGCGGGCGCCTGCAACACACGGGAGCAAATCAGCAGGGGCACACCAGCGCCATCGCCATTTAGCAATATATTACAACTAGCGTACCCTTGCGAAAACTCTCGCATGTTAAACTCCATCTTCCCTATTTTTCTAGTTCCATATTAAGCCTGTAATGGATCTTTTTCTTCAAGGCCTTCGTATCCTCCGTCTGTTCTATGTGTCTCCTTGAAATTGGTATCAGTTAAATACACCCTTGTCAATACAAACTATTCTTATTTAACGTTATTACAGAGCAGAGAGGTACACCCGTGTTATTCAATCGCGTAGAATATCAAGTAATTAGTTTAATTTCACACACAGTTGCAGATTCTGAAGGCGCTGAACACTTAGGGCAGAATCGAGAAGCGTCGAACCAGCAAAAATGTAATGGAATGTTCAAGATCTCATCCTGTAGATTTTGATACGAGGAACGTTTCTTTGGGGGCTTTGGCCTCAAACTTTTACTTTTTAAGGCCATAAATGCTTCGTTTAGAAGTTATTTAACGATATAGATTCAGAAATACGGCCGTGTGTAACGGGTTGCATTTCTCATGGATATTGAGATGCGTTTTTTTTCAATACATCCTTCATATTTTAAAGTGAAAGTGCAATTCGTCACGTCTCCTTAAAATTCTCATTTATAAAGATTGGTTGCGTGTGAAAGCCTCAATATGTATGTATACTACTGAAATAATATAGGAGGCGATGAAGCTCTACAAATATTATTGACATTTTGGTACTTGTGATCCTTTCTCAGGGGACACAATGATCACGTTTTTTGAAGAACTGCTTAAACATTTACTATGTTGCTTCGAATTCATAACTGTTCTCTACAACAACAGATACTAAAATAGGATTAAAACGTGATTATGGGGAGGCTTGGTAGTAAGAGAACGGTGGAGTTTCCACGAAGCTATTACGCATGTCAACGGCTTGGAATTGTTTTGCAAACACTTGATAAGCATTGAAATACTAAACTCTGACAAGTTCAGGGAAGGTTTCAATAATACAAGACTTAAGAAAGAAAACAATAACTTCCCCTCCCCAATCGATTAGCATGCGACTATTAACGGGAACTATTGGTCGGATAGAGGGAAGACTGCAAACCCTTGTCTCGAAACAGAAGTCTCGTCCAGAAACTTGGGTGAAGGTTAAAAAATGGTAAAAGTGATGAAAATAATACCATCAAAATTATTGTTCATTAAAATAGGGAAAATGGAATAATAAATGTTTGTTATTAAGGGTCTACAGATGTCGTTGACTGTTGGAGATTAGGCAACTCCCCCACACATAATACACTTTTAGAGGCGCGTTTGCTCTTCTGGCGAATTGTTTTATAGCCGAGGATAAGTGGCAACAACCATTTTCGAAATACTAACTGAAAAGGAAACAAAGAAATACACCTAAACGTAGGTAATTTATTGTAGACTGCGTGTCGTTTGGACGTTTCGTACGCACTTCAGCTGTGCTTGGCAGGTTGCCTAGTTTCCTGCGCTTCAACTCCGGGTGCCCCGGCCGCATATTAGCATCCTTTACCTTCATACGGAACCATATGAAAATTACGGCTCCCCATTGGTTGACGTCTTAAAATGGCGGGGCGGGGTTGATTCAAATAAAATATACAGGTCTAGGCCTACAGTTGAATTGTTTTCATTTGATACTGATTTTTTTTTCGATTTGCAAACCAAATCATTGTCTAATACAAATTTTAAAAAATCTTATTTGTCTACCATCGTAGGAATCATTGTTGGTAGACCTTAACAAATCTTTGGTGATTTTATAGTATTAGGATAGATGTCAACGTCGTGTTACTTGTTTATTTTGAGGAAATGTTGCCCTCAGTATTGTATGATGCTAATTCGTGAGATATTGTCAATGAAGTCTTTAAGACTTATAACAGACTTCAATTTTTTTGTCACTTCAATAATTGTTCATTCATGGTGGCAAAATTATTGAAAACTCGGACTTTGAACTTTGTTTGAAATCTTCTGTTTTAAATACATATTTCCATTTATCATTCTTTTCTGTTTAAGTTCACATAGGGAGGGGAAAATGTTAGGAACATTTTTGCTGCAGCTCTGACTTTTCTATTCTCAAATGTTTTCTGATTTTTGTATGTTCCTTACATTTATGTATGACATATGACATAAATTGAATGTTTTAGACCAAAAATGTGCATTGTCAAGAAACTGCCATATGTATGTATATTGCTGCTTTAAAATATTCAATTTGATACAATATTGCATCCCTGGTTCCAAAAGGTATTCTGCAGGTTCCTAATTTTTTAAATATCTCATTTTTGTATTGAAGAATTGTCTATGGGTTTTTAATCATTGCTGTTTTAACTAAACTGACTTGATGAGTGTAAACTAAAAAATGGAAATCTGTTATTAGCCTTCATAAGGTCATATAGGCATTGTTACAAGATTGGCAATGCAATAAAGACTTAAGAAAATATAAATATTTCAATGGCTCTTTACAAGAATTACAAACTTACAAGTTGCAAGTAAGGGAAAAAAAAACATTAAACTATATTTTAAATACTTTTCTTCTTTTTTAATGTTTACCAAAATAACAAATTTAGGTCTTGCCCAAATTATTCTACACAAATACAACTCCTGTTCAATTTTATTTTTAACTATTTTTTTTTGTGAATCACTTTAATTTTAATATTATACTATTGATCATCATACTTAAACATTTCAAATCAATATTAATTACAATATCCAGTATAACAGATCAAAGTATATTGCTTTAATGAAATTGATAAATATTACATTACATACAACTGAACTTATACATGAAAAAACCTAAATTCTAAAAATACAAAATTGACAGATGTGGACTTGAAATCCATTGCCCTCCAAAAACGAATACATTAACATTTTTAAAAATCATGAAGGATAATTTAATAATGAAATGAACAAAAAGATGTAATTAATAAAACATAATCTAAACCAATATGAGCATGTATAAAATATTGATATGCTCTAATGTTAATATTATTTTGATTTACATTTCAACTCCCAGATTCAATTAGAAGTTTTATTTAAATCTACACAAAATCTTAAATACTTAAAAATAAAAAAAAGTATTTTAATTTCTTCCCAAAATAAATGTTTATAAAAATATTACAAAATCAAAACTATAGGCCTACTACTGATTATTTTATGAGTAATAGAATGAGTTCCAAAACACAAAAGGATTTTTTATATAATGTGTTTGGCTTATGTCTCTAAAATGAGAATAATTTTTTGAGATAAATATCATTTTCAATAAACAGCTATAATCACAGGTTTCGAGGATAATTTTTCCTTTCTTAGTAGGTGCTATGTGCAATGGTTTTGCACAAAGTCACCAAAGTAATATGTACAGTTCTGTAGTGACTTTGTAATCACTGAATATGAAGAAAAAAACACATAATTGAAATATGGGTAAATTTAAAATCAGTCATTCAAATTGCTGACAGATTATTTGAATTAACCTTTCCTTTATGAAATCTAATTTTCACAAGATCATGACTGAAATAATCAGGTTATGTTTCTACTTACAAACAAACACATTTCACCATGTTTGGTTTAGACTTTAAAAATAGATTACCGCGATGGTAGACAAATAAGTAG
Organism: Teleogryllus occipitalis; assembly: GCA_011170035.1. Classification (NCBI taxonomy): domain Eukaryota; kingdom Metazoa; phylum Arthropoda; class Insecta; order Orthoptera; family Gryllidae; genus Teleogryllus; species Teleogryllus occipitalis. The sequence goes on from BLKR01005849.1 coordinate 56,909, forward strand.
TGGTAATTTAACGTTTATAATTGAAATTTATGAAGTATTAAGGAAAGAACCAAAAATTTGTTTTTAGTTTATAGTTTTGTATTGCTAATCGAAGAACATATAATATGAAATGAAAACCGAAGTCAACCTGTGGGCAGACTTGTGTATTTTATTTGAATCAACCGCGCCCGGCCATTTGAAGACGTCAACCAATGGCGAGCCGTTATATTCTTATGGTTCCGTATGAAGGTAAGGGATGCTAATATGCCCCCGGGCCGCGCTGGAATGGTGTTCAGATGCGTGGGCTGATCACTCGTCATCCCCGCGGCACTGTGTGTTCGACGTCTGCATGCACGGTCAGAAAATAAGAGCTCTGTTGTGATCTTACACAACGTTCTTGACGAACACGCAGAAATATTGCGCTTATTCTATATTATGTTGGACGACCTTATATGTTATAGTGAAACGAACCAGCTCAAGAATTTAAGAAGATTTCACTTTCTTGTGTCTGACAGGTGAGAAATTCATGATAGTTCATCGCGTTTAGTTCAGATCAATAGCTGGTGAATAATACAAGTGTTATTGTTTATTGTAGGAAATAAGGCTTTACCAGACGTCAATCTCGTAGACTCTTCGTTACAATCCCCAACATACTTCAGTAATTTAAGTGATGAGGGAACACTAGAAGTTAAGACTAAAAGACATACACCATATCTTTCTTTAAAAAAGGCAGATGGGGCGTGTTAAATAATACGTTAATCTGCTTTGGAACCTACCCAGGAAAAATGATCACGCCACGCTACTGAGTTCAACTAATGTCTGATTAAAATAAGTAGGTGATTGACAGTTGTGCTTCTTAAGCTGTTGCTTCATACAATATGAGTTATATGATTTGGTTTCTTTTATAAATATTTATTTCAAACTTTCGTTTCCCTGGAGCACGTGCTCATCGGTACGCAACCTGTTAACGTCGCTTCTTTTCACTCGCAACTGTCAATCACCAACTTCTGTTAATCGGACTATAGTGTCGTCCACTGCGTGGTGTGACGTGTGCTTGCGGGTCGCTCTCGTTGGAAACTGCTGAAGGCACTTCGTTGGGAGCGGTCATTGGCCGACCGCGCGGTCGCTTGCCGGCGTTCACGCCGCCGCCGCCATCGCCTCCGCAGCCTGGCCATGGGCCGCTTATTAACCTGCATGCTGGGGCCCTTTCGCCCGCTACGCGGGGTTACTAATCGGAACGAGGACATCGAACAATGACAGACTGGCCACGGATCGAGAGTAATTACATTAGAGTGATAGAATTGGTTCCTTTCTTGGCGAAATGCGCATTGGCTGTGAATCCCTATGCACTCGTAATACATTAATTCACTCGTGTGTATAAGTATGTATCAGAAGTCTGTAAATATTTTTGTAATGCATGAGTGCATTACGTCTTGTTCCTTCCCTCATCACAGGACGTCAGAAAGAGAGTGCAAGAATAGTTAATGATCCTCCTTCCTCGTCGTGGATAGCTGGACTAACATCAATTACGACGAAAGGGGGATTAGTACTTTTCATGGACAATTTAAATATACGTGGCGTAGTGTGGTATGGTAGCAGTGTGGTATATACGGGAAGCTGTATCTGTAAATTGTGAGGTGAGGTGAATTCTATATTGTGGTATTCGTAACTTACACAATACAAGGGAACATTACACACATTATTTTCTTGGAAATAATTTTGGGTGCGTGGGTGGTGTTATTAATAGATAATTCTATGTCTTACAAGTTCAGTGAGTCACGTCTAATCTTCCTAACCTTCGCCTTCCTGGCGTTGTCATCTCATAAAGGAACAAGGAACCACACATTGAAATTTGTTACTTTCATGGCACTTTTAGTTGTCATTTTCCTAATTGAAAATGTCCCATATATACACACACATGTGTATACGATTATATAATGTGCGGCTATACTACCACATATTCCGGGAGACCGGTCGGGAGCTTAGAGATTGTCCCGGCTGGGGCGGTGCCTCGCTGGTGGGAGAGTCTTGGTTAGGGGGAAACCCCGCTAGCCGACGGTAGGTCGACGCCAGATCACGCCATCCAGCGGGGGAAGATCACCCCCATCTCCCGAGAAAAAAAGAACATGCACTACACTAACGGGACTAATGACTAAAGCAGTTGACGCGCCCGGAAACCTGAAAAAATCAATCAATCAATAATATAATGTGCGGTCACTTAAAGTATTTTTTAAAATTTAATCCCACGTTAGTATATGGAATTCTCAAACAAACACATAGGTACTTCAAAATTCGTTTTTAAATGCAAGAAAAGAGAGAAAAGTGGTAGAGTTGTAAATACCAAAACCAAATAAAGTCCTTCCAATTAAATTATTTCACTTCAAACTATTTTTTTTTCTGATGTATTCGTCAGTACATTGTTTTATTTATCTCTCTAAATTTTCATGGGTAAAACTGCCAGTTCTCTAAGAGGGATTAGCAATCTTAACGCAAAGCGTAGGCTTCCGCGGCCGGAGTCAGTAGCTGCTTGGTTGTTTGGGAGACGCCGGCACAGGTGCACCTATGGCTGCCTCCCGGAGAGCCAAGCAGCTACAATCTTAATGCAGTTTGTGTTGCTGCTATTCGAATAAAGGTTTGGAAAACAAAAAGAAAATAATTCTGATGTATGTGATATGAGAAATATTAAAATTAGTTCTTCTGGCTCAATAGCATCTCAAAATAGCTCTTCGCTTGAGAGCGTATTTGCGGGCGAAGCAGCAGCAGCCGTGTCTCTCGTGCAATGCCTTATTTACGCTGGTGTTGAGCCTCAAGCACCCGCTTTGAGCGGCGTTGAACGCACGCCATTCATCCCTTGCAAGCCGGCCACGCCCCCGCCACCAATCTCGGCCTAGGCTCAACGCCGCCCCGCGCCAGGCTGAGGCCCCCTGTCATCACTGCCGCTTGCTGCCATGTTACGCCTCCACCCTCGCGCCTCTCGTCCCTTCCCCCACGTCCCCCTTTCTTTGCTTGCGCTCCATGCCTCTCCATCCCTTCTTCTTATCTCTCTCACCTGACTCACGCCTCTTCCCTACTTCCTCCACGTTCCCAAACATCCTTTGCGTGCGCTCTTTGTCTCCCTATACCTCCTTCTCATCTCTCACTCGCATTCCTCATGCCTTTCTACATTTCTATTGAATATCTTATGCACTTACTTCTCCCTCTCCTTATTCGCATCTCCTGTTCATAGTTTCGTCATCCAGTCCACATACGGCTCCTCCTTGCCCCACCACACTTCTATACGCACCTTTCTCACTTCCCTAAGTACACCTTACACCTTTCATTCGTCTCACTATCCCTCCCTGTCACCTACATGTTACCTGTAGAAATGACAGTTTCATATTTCTGCCAAGTGGAGAGCATCTTTTAACATCTGATTACATTCACCTCCTCTCTTATAACTTATTAATTATTGACGATGCCCTTTTACAGCATTTTGTTCAGTTCAATGAACCGTTCTTGCATGCAAAGTATTGCACCTTCTACTCCTTCACTCTCAGGCTCATCCATTTCCCCTCAACTTTCTCCCTCTTCCACTTCCGAGAATCTGCCCCCATGCCAACTCCCTCCCCTCCACCACCACCACCACCTTTCCCGCAGCTTCCACCACGACCTCTGTCAAGAGGGAGGGGGAAGGGAGCGATATTTCATTTCGGGGGCGCGCGGCACCCGTCACGTCACGTTTCATCCCGCCCTCCACGCCGGGCCTCAGAAGGGTGAGCAGGGCGGCGAGGAAAGGGGATCGCATTGCGGTCATGGAGGAGCGGGGCTGGGGGCTGGGGCGGAATCGGTGGGGGGGAAGGGAGGGGAGAGGCGGGGAGGGGCGGGGGAAGCGCGATGCCGCGCGAACTTCGATGTCGCGCTGGCAGTTTGAGCCCCTTTGACGGACGCCGGTCGCCGTCCCCCCCGCCCGGCCACACGCTCTTCGTAGCTTGAAAAGCAAAGGACAGCCGTAACCGGAGCCAAGAACGGAACGGACAGAGAGAATACTGGAACAACCATGATAACAAAGGTCAACATGTCCATTCCTTTTACTGGGTCGCGGATCGTGTTCTGTTTGGAATTGTATATTTAACCGTTAATATTTTATTTTAAAATGTTTGTTATTAATTATTGAGAAAATTTTAATTATATGGAACGAAATAGTTTCTGTCTTACAATACTCCAACAATACTTAAGCCAGGCATGTTAACGTGTGTAAATAGTATTAAGGGAACCCATGACTATAATTTGGCAATTTTTTTGACCTTCAAAACTCTGAAATTTAGAAAATTGCGAAAATATTTATGTTTAAAACGCTAATGACCGTATTCATAGTGCTTTTAGTTCCAACTAAATTTGGACTAATCGCATACTACGCAATTCAGTACTCACAGTGGAATGTCGAAGAATGATTCATCGTTAGGTCAAACCAAATGTTAGTCAGTACCTAGACATTGTTTAAGAGCGGAATAATTCCATTCTAACCAAAGCTGAATTACTTCACCTGCGTAATGTCGGCTAAGCGCATACGAGCCTTATAATGTCTAAAGTGGCGAGAACCATATGTAGGTTTGCAAAAGAGTACATGACGTTTCCCGTAAGGCAGAATTGGTGGAGGACCGTTCAGGAGTTATATTTAATAACCATCATATAAAATTTTACAATTGTCTTGCTCGCATAGAGGCTTGGGTTTTCATCAACGTCCTCCACACCACAATTTTCGTTCAGACGCAAAAGTTCCCTGCCCGATCCAAAATATATCTCTCTTATTTTGAAAGATATCTTTTTACAATTAACAAATGAAATTGGCTTCTTTTCTCTTCAATGGTTCAGTTCAAGTGTATGGGCATTTATTTTCCATATCAAAAAAGTCTCGTACATGTGGAAACAGGAACTAAATCATAACACTCACCTTGATTGAGTTTTCGCTCATATTCCCTAAATCTGTGAGTGATTGCAGCGCGGACTCTTGCTTCGCTTGTGGACATAAATGTAACGTAACTATCTGTTCACATTTTCTGGAGTTCAGAGGGAAATATTGTTGTTTAAACAGTATGATTTCTTTGCCATATTTCCGTACCGCTTACATATACAGATCTTGGAAATATAAAACCTTTCCATTACATTTTCAGAAAGATATTGAACTTTGTATTTACAGATAATATTGATTATATAGTTTCTGAAAGTGTAAACCACCCTTTTTTCATTAGTCTTCGAAACATAATTCTGAACGACATGAATGTTTTTGAGAATTTATATTTTCCATGTAGTGGATATGAATAACTTTTATTTTTTACAGCACATGTAATTTTTGCCATGAATTCTTGCTGCTCAAAATTTGAAGACATATCCGAACTTTTCAAACCATTTTTAACCTTATTGACACTTGTGATTTAGATGTTTTCTGCACAACTTCACTCAAATCTGAATCTTTAAAAGTCCTGCATTTTTTAAGCATCTGAGTAATTGTTGAGGAGGCAACATTTTGGTATGTCGCACATTCCCACTAGTTTTGTTTGCTTTCATAATGGTTTTCACAAATTGTTAAGCACTATGGGTTATGAAATTTCTCACTACTCTTTTTAAACTTGGGAAAACTATTGTAAAATCAATTAATAAAATAAATATAATATTAAATTCAAAATGTGTTGTGGATGATAGTTCTACGTTTTATGAAATGTAACCCGTTTCAAAACAGAAAACAATACATTAATGGGTACACAAGAAAATTGTTAAGTTCATACCAACGACATGTAATTTAAAATCGATGGAAAGATCACGATATAAGTTATTTTACAATTTACAATGGATAGTGGATTCTTGCTAATGTTGTGTCTTAATGTATTAAAAATTCCATGGAAAAATTTCTCCCAAATTTTGTACTACAAAAACAATTGTTTCACCGAAAAAGCCACGTCCCATTCTAAACTTTATAATAATTTAGGTGTGCAATTTATTAGATTTTTAAATTACGCACCGTTGGATTTTAGTTAATAGTTTCTTATGTAATAATTATTTTATTGTTTACAATCAAATAATAATTATGTTCGCTATTAACAATTCAATATGTACGGTTTCTTACACTTTCATAATATTTTCAATAACCATACAATAGGGAGAGAGTTTTGACCCGTCTGCAGGCAAGTGCTACGATCGATAAAAAGTAATTCAACCAACTGACCTGAAGTCGGTTAAAACGTTATCGCAGCAGGTATATTTTTTAAAACAGTTCTGTTAAGTTTAAAATAAAATGCTGAGTTTCTTAACAAAGGTTGTGGAGTGGGGATTATTCATATTTCGTCTAACATGAATAGTTAGCGAGGCCGGTGAACTGACGTAAACATATCTCTTGACACATCAGTGCATTTGAACGTGAGTCGAACGTGAGTCAGCGTGAAACGACTCGTGAGTGAACGAACGTGAGTCAGCGTGAAACATTCAATTTTCGAATGCGACGCAATAAAAGTGGTACTCATATGAAATCATCACTCTCCGACATCAGTCCAGCTTACAACCAGTACAGATTAGCAATGGTTTTTGTTTTACATTGTCTCTAGACGTTTCAAGTGAATGTCTCAAGTTCTCCTTACACTATTGCAATCAATATTTGTTATCAACATTTTTATTGCTGTGTTGGTACATTGTTCGGTAGCTTGTTATAAAAATGCCCATGCCTATGACCATGACAACATGAGTCACCCACACATCCGAAAGCAGCATTATCCATTGATAACAAGATAAAATGAATGTGTGAACCCTGTAGTAAGTTAATCTCAAGAAAAATATGGTGCATTTATGTACTACATTTCAATTCAATTTATATAATACATTTCATTTAAATTTCACTTACTACATTTCGATTTCAATTCAAATCATAATTCAGTATCTTTCATTTCAATTTATATAGTACATTTCTCTCTTAAATTTTCATGTTTTAAAAATTTAACTCCAATAGTATCTAAAAGAATAATTAAGAAGTCAGAGATAATGAATTCCAATTTGCTAATGAATGACGAAATCCAAACATTTCCAGGTCCAGCATATATATTGTGAATGCTTTTCATTTCATGAAAAGCACTTGATAAATTAGCAGTGTAAATTACATAATTCCAATTTTACTTCCACTTAGTTTCTTGCATTAAAAATCTTTTTTCTTCTTTCGCCCTCCAATTATGAGTAAGCTAATTTCATCTAATGAATCCTCTCGTGCCTGAAATCAAGGCACGGAGTTAGGAAGCTGAAGAGCGGAAAAGAAGAGATTCGGAAAGAAGTGAAGCAACAGGAGGATGATTGTTTTTCAAAGGCCGCTTTAATCCTGGAAAACACCGTGGAATGCGGGAGAAGTGGTAATAGAGATATATGGGACGGCTGCAACTTTCGTATGTTCGGAGCTACACCAAAAGGAATTACGAGGACATTTGATTTCATTAGTGAATTGTGGAATGTAGGAGCAAATGCTGTTCAAATTGAGTGGCATATTAACATTTTGCATCCCGGCCTCAAAAACACTTCATGCATATCGTGGTGTCGCGGGAATTTTTAACCTTACGTTGACAACTTTTTTACACACATGCTTTGTCTAGCAATGTTTTATGTTTTCAAAAAGGAAAAGTACGAATTTTAAAATCATACCAAAATGTTGCACAATTTCTGTAAAAAGTTTGTTTTATATTTCAATAAAATTAAAAAAGATCTTCGCCAATATATTTTTGTCCATTTTTCAATAATATATAGCGTTAGTATGTTATACGTTTAAATAATCTGTCGTATACAGAGCTACAGACCAAAATAGAGATCACATAGTCCTTTCCTTGAAGGAAACCACACATTCAATCACAAATGCAACAATATGCAGATGTATGGATCTGGACGGTGAACACCTTGTGTATGTGTATTCGTTGATGTCTCCATATCGTTAATAAATCTGACGCACGATGCCAGTACGACTTTAGGGAAGGTCTTCGTGCAGTCCAAACTTTTGTAGAGGGCTTTAACACCATAAAACAAGTGGGACAACAAAAGAAAGAGTTGGGCCAGGGGTTAAAACGCTGGGGCAAAGGAGACCCCCCGGGCTGAGCTCGGGAGTTAGAGTGTAAAAACTTTAATAAAACAATTATTTATATTGATTGTGATTGCACTGCAGCTCAGTTTGTCCCTGACGAATATTTGCCCTAACGAACAGTACCTCCGGAGTGGTTCTACTTCTAGAGGGTTGGTCCATAAGGGAACATATTAGCTTTTGCACCAAATTCTTAAGATGCGAGAGGAGACAGAGTTAAGAATGGAATAGAACGCGCCATCCGTAGTCCATTGTTCAAGGTAAAGCGGTGGTATCCGTCTATATATTGTATTTATACAACTACAATTAGTATCACTAACCCGAGATTAATTATTTCAAATGCTCTAAAAAAAGTTATATTAGACTGAGAAATTATCGTGAATTTATCACTTTTTCCGACATCTCAAATGAACAAAAATTCGTGCTAGATATTTCATAGCCTTCTAAGTGTCTCACAATTTTAGCCCATTACCGGAGTTTTATATAACTTGATACTGAAAGAATAAAACATAAAATGCATATGTTGAACACATAAATTTACCCACGAAACGATGTGTGAAATCATTGCATTGATTTTATTGCGCTGCCCAACATTATGTGATAGCAGTCGTAAGAACGGTAGAGGGGCGTGTGGACGATTGCAAGGGTCATGCAGCTTCACGGCTACGGGGCGGAGAGGGCGCGAGGTGGCCTCCGCAGAGTCCCTAGAGAGAGTAGCCCATTTTTTCGCCGCTGATTCTGCCAATTTATATTCAGATGTCAGGGAAGTTTCAAGTGTGTGCGTGTGTGTGTTGGGAAGCACCAATTGCGGGCGGCAGATACCTGTTCGTGGAAAAGCTCGCAAGCCGACGGGTAGATCGGCGCCGCATCTGGCCATCTAGCGGGAAAAGATCACCGCCACCACCAACGTAAAACATGTCCTACACTTACGGGACCAATGACCTTAGCAGTTGACGTGTCTGGAATTATTAAGTAATCAATCAACCAAGTGTGCTACAGGTTAGGGTTCGTGCGCCGTGGGGTAAAAAAAGGTTGAGAATTGCTGCGCTCCTCTCTGGTTCTTGAGTCACTAAGCGTCGCGTGGCGTCGCGTGGCGTCGCGTGGCGTCGCGTGGCGTCGCGTGGCGTCGCGTGAATGGGACGGGGCAGGACGGTGAGGTGCAGGGAGGTGGGACTGGGCGGGGGGAGAGGTCGGGAAGTGAGGCGGGGCGAGCAGGCTGGGCGAGCAGGCGGGGCGAGCAGGCGGGGCGAGCAAGAGGGGGCGATCGGGCGGGGGCGAGCAGTCGGGGGCGAGCAGGCGGGGGCGAGCAGGCGGGGGCGAGCGGGCGGGGGGGGGCAAGCAGGTGGGGCGGGGAAGGTGGGGCGGGGAAGGGGGCGGGGAAGGCGGGGCGGGGAAGGCCGGGCGGGGCGGTGCATTACGGCGGGACGCCTTCCGCTGCGCCGCCTAAGACCCTAGCCAGATAGCGCGACCTTGGGGACGCGACGCGATACTGCGTGGCGCGGGCGAGAGTTCGCAGGATGAAACATTCCACTGCATTAGCTGTCGGCAAAGGCAAGAACAGCGCGCAGTGTTACATGGCAATTAGAGCTGCATTCCACTGGTATTAGCGAGAGCGATATTTCTATTGTGCGCTAATATATTTTGATGAAGTATTCGAATGGTGTTGTGGGGTGCGGTCATTTGGTTATCAGTTGATGGAAAAGGGAACGGGAAACTGAAGGATAAGTACGTTAATAAAGGGAAATACTGCGCGTACTTTGAAGCCGTTTACACTCATGTTTGTGTGGAAAAATATAGGACATCTGTATTGGATTCCGTCAGATTGCTCAATTTAGCTTGAAACATCTTCAAAGTTTTTACGTAAGATCATGAATGTTTAACATGTCTTTAATGTTTAGCGTAATAAGCTTTCTTCATACTTTAAATAAATATAAATAGTTATGAGAATTCAACTTTAGCAACTATAACAATTTACTTGACTAATATATATTTCATGTATTTTAATATAGGATATTAATTATCTTGACTTTGTTTCAATTACCATTATTCATTTCGATTATTAAGTACCCCAAGATCTTGAGACTTCAAGACAGACAACTCTAGTTTCTTCATTATACTCGTACGTTCACGAATCTGGTGTGGCCTCCAGATTTTTTGGTTTGCTTCAACATAACCAAACAAACATACATAGTTAAATATTGTAATACCAAATCCATTAAACGTACAAGTGCTACAAAGGTCTGTGAAATTTTATCATTTTGAGGCTTGTGAGCGTTTGTGATAAGAGTGTATGGTGTAGTAAATACGACAAGCTCTGATAACATAACGAAGTCTGATGATATAACGAGGAGAGGAAAGATTTTACAACACTTGAAGCAGTTTTCTGATTAGATGGGACATTAACAGTAAACTCTGAACTTGATAAACATTGTCAAGTTCGTAAAACAATTTAAGGATGAATTTTTTGAGAGCGTAGCGGAATCTCATTGCCACATAATATATCAAGTCGTCCATTTCATCACTCGTGTCTTCTTTCTTTATACTTCTTGAGTGTCATTAATGCATTTACAATGGATAATACACATTTTATAATATATTAGCATTGTTTCCTTCGATAAGGTGGCTCCGAGTGACTCGGAAGACAATGATTGGTTGAATTATATCATTATAATCTTCTTCTTCTTTTTCTTTTCTGCGAGTGGAACTACACCATGCGGCGTCTCTCGCACCCAAGCTTCCATCTTCTTCTATCTTGCCAATCATCATCTTCGATGTGACGATCTCTCATTGTCTGTCGCACACCGTCATACCACGTGAGTCTTGGTCTACCTCTCTTTCTGTGCATTGGCACCTGCCACCTCCAAGTTTTTAATGGCCATCTTTCCTCCGGCATTCTTCTAAGGTGACCATACCATTTTAGTCTCCTCCCTTCTATTGTATCCATTATATCCGACATGACACCCATTTGCTGCTTTATATTTTCATTCCTGATTCTTTCCATTAACGTTACACTACAGCTGCATCTCCAAAACTCCATTTCCATAGCCTTTAACTTTTTCTCATTACTTTTTGAGATCTCCCACAACTCAGCACCATACAGTGATATACTTTCCACAATTGCTTTATAAATTCTAATTTTCACTTTATTAGAAATATTTTTATTCCATATTATTGAATGCAATTGCCGAATAGCAGATTTTCCTTGCCGAATGCGATGTTTAATTTCCTCTCCACTGCCCCCTTGGTCTGTTAAAATTGTTCCTAAATACTTATACGTCTGACAACACTTAACAACCGAGCCATCCTCCATTACTAAATCTTTTCCTGTCCCTCCTACCACCATGTACTCTGTCTTCTTAAAATTGATTTTCAAGCCCCATTTTCCATATTCCTCATTTAATTTCCTTAACATATAATGTGCATCGTCTTCATCCTCTGCGAATATCACTTGGTCATCTGCAAAATTTAGTGAATATAACATATCGTCATTCAATTTTATTCCCATCCTTTCACATTTTATCTTCCAGTTTTTTAGAGCTTCTCCTAGATATATTTTGAAGAGAGTTGGTGCAATACAACACCCCTGTCTTAGCCCTTTATTTATTTTGATTTCTTTTGATATGCTATTTCCTAATTTGACATAAGCGATATTGTCCGTATATAACTCTCTAATGGCCTTAATATATACGCTATTAATATGGTGGTTTTCCATGGCCATCCACAATTTTGAAAGGGGGACACTGTCGTACGCCTTTTGCAAGTCAATATAGACTAGATGTGTCTCAAGGTTATGCGCCAGCCGCTTATCTGTAACTTGTCGGATGGTAAATATATTATCTGTGCAGGATCTACCTGCACGAAAACCACTCTGTTCTTCCATTTCATTTATTTCATTTTCCAATCTGTTTTTAATAATTTTACCATATATTTTACCAAGGGAACTCAGGACAGTTATACCACGGTAATTGGAGCAGTCCTCTTTATCTCCTTTTTTAAATATATTGGAGATGTAACCCACTTTAAAGACTTCAGGTATCTCACGGCCCCTGAGACATGCATTAAATAATTCTGAAAGCTGTTCAAACAACACCGATGGAGCTGATTTTATTAGTTCTATATTTATCCCACCGGGTCCGGGAGCTTTACCGCTTTTGAAACTTTTCACCACTTTCTCAACTTCAGTTGCTGATATATCTTCTACCGGATTGTCAGATGTATCTTTCAGCTGATATAGAGTGCGGTATTCTGCACGGTGTTCCTGCAAAAGTTCTTTGTAATACTTTGCCCAGTTTTCTAAGCTTATAAGCTGCAAATGTCCATATCTCACTTCATTTGTTCTCAGTTGTTTCAACACTTTCCATGCCTCCCGTGATCTTGAGCTTCCAATGGTGTTGCTGATTTCTTGACACTTGATGTCCCACATATCATTTTTGGCTTTTATAATCTCCTTTTTTACTTCTCTACATATTCGTGTGTAAGTTTTTCTGTCTTCTAGATCATGGGTCGTCAGCCACTTTTGATAGGCGTTTTTCTTCTCCCGTACCCTTTCAGCAAATTTGTCATTCCACCAATACGTCCCGGTTCTCTGCTGCTTTCTTTCAATTATCCCCAAACTTTCATATGCCGCTTCATGTATGTACTTTGTTATATCTCTGTACATTGCTTTTGGAGAGGAGTCATCCACAATTTGCAACTTCCCACTGAGCCTTAGCTTATACAAGAACAGGATTGATGGGTCTTCTAGTAAACTCAGTTTGTACTTAATATCTTCGCCTTTTCCTCTAGAGTCTTGTTCTTTTATTTGATTTTTTACTTTTCCATTTTGGAAGGGGAAAAGACATTTGGCTCGCAAAAGGAAGTGGTCAGATCCGCACTCTGCACCTCTATAAACTCTACATTCCTCCACTCTGGTCTTATTACTCTGTTTACCAATAATGTAATCAATTATAGAGTATAATTTCCTTGATGGTTGAGACCAGGTATATTTATGGATATTTTTGTGCTGAAAAAACCATTCCATATCTTCAATTCATATTGCTCGCACACATCTATCAGTCTTTCCCCATTCCCGTTCTTTACATCTTCTCCAAATTTCCCTACAACATTTCTTCCATATTGTCTTCCTACTTTTCCATTAAAGTCGCCCATTAAATATATTTCCTTCCTGTTTCCAATTTGGTCCAGAAGGTTCGTCAAGTTGGTAAAAATTCAAATTTTTCGGTATCAGTTGCACTGTCCGTGGGCGCATAGGCGGCAATTACGATCATATCGTACCCTTTCAGACGCAGATCAACTCGTAGTAGGTTTTCATTTATACCCTCCCATTTTTTTATATGATGTTTTAAAGATTTTCGTATGGCAATGGATACTCCTTTCTTTGCTCTGTTTTCTTTATTTACTCCGCTGTATATGTGAACGTAATTTTGAATCTCTTCCAAACCTTTCCCTTTCTTTTTAGTTTCAGATAGGGCAGCAACATCTAAATTTAACCTGTCTAATTCTCTAAAAACGTCGGATTCCTTTGTGGCTATGCCTTGCACATTCCAAGTTCCAAAATTCATATACCTATTTCGAAGGCCAAGTCGTCGTCGTAGACTAGCATGATTCCGAGGCTTGTTGCTTGGGACTCGTGCATGTTGAGTTTTTTCTGAGCGATGGGGTGCAGGCCCAACATCTCAACCCCCAACTTGGAGGACCAGGGATTTATTTTCGAGGTTTCCTTCCTCTAACCTTTTTGATGAAACATCATCATCTGCAAGGTAGCAGTTTTTTGAGAAAAGAGGTATTAAAGTCTTCCGCCTCTTCTGTCGTTGGAGAGCTGTCAAGCATCTCTTCCTTCTTCAGAGCCGTTGCCGACCTCTTCTTCCTCTTCGCTGGTTTTGGTCCACCCCGGGTATTTAATTTCCCCGGTACCCACCAGATACGTCTGGCCGGGCTTCCCCCTATCCGCCACCTGGGGAGGCGCCCGCTGGGGGACCAGCAACCCCACACGGGATCATTATAATCAACTAGCGAAATCCGGCAGAAGTTGTTC
>BLKR01005850.1:0-70996 GCA_011170035.1 Teleogryllus occipitalis
GATACAGACACTATCATGCATGCGTGTGGCAGCGTTCAGAAAAAGGATATTCATGTTTTATATTCTAAATTAAATAATAAACGATACATCGAAGCAGATGTTAGTCATGTCATAAAATAAATGACAACAAATTTTTTTAAAATACTAAAAGGAGGACATTTAAAATACAAAGGAGGACAATTGACCTCAATGAAGGACTGTCCTCTTAAATGCAGGACGGTTGATTACCCTAGAGACACCATTGACTACCGCATATCAATGCCGTTCCGATCAATTCCAATACTCGGAGATTACCAAGGAGAGCGGGTAAAGATGAATCTCGTAATGAACAGCTATATAATTGTATAAGTATATTTAACAACTGATCATGCATGTGTTTACCAATGTATAACGTTTATGTTCTACCAGTTTGAATTGAAATATTTTCATTGTTGAAATTATAGAAAAGACCTATAATTATTGAAGATATGTTCTACTTGAGACCCGTTGTGGAGAATTAGTTCATCATTCACTGAGTTGCTTCGATTGCACAACTGTTGTCTTTATGGACATATACTTTAATAAGATTGCAACGTGTGTAAAGGCGAATTGTGTAAGAGAACGCTGGAGTTTTCACAAAGCAATTACGCGTGGCAATGGTTTAGAAGTTTTTCTAATCTTCCGAAAAGTGTTGAATGACGAAACTGTTACCAACAATTAAGAAATGTTCTAAAAATAAAAGTACTAGGAATAAGAAACTGGGACTGACTTTCAAGTATATGGCTCAGAGCATCAGCTGATGTCACTGGAGTATCGGGAGGTCCTAGGGTTCTAGTCCCGACGGTGGCAGGGTTTTCGATACTAGCTTGTCAGCTAGGTCGAAATCAGTCTCTGTCTGGAGGAGAATTCTAGCGGCCGGCTGCTCTGAGCGGTAGTTTTTCGTGGTTTCTCCTATCATCACCAGGTGAATGCCACAGAATTACATTAACAAACGAACTACACGCCGCGGGTGATCATTCCATCCTCTTGTTGACCCTATCCTCGCCCCTTCCTTAAACACACACACTTACATGCACTCTATATCCATGTCGGGATATCAGTCGGGAGCTTCGAATTAATCCCGGCTGGGGCCTTGCCCCCTGGGGGGGGGGAATACCTGGATGGGTAGAAAAATTCTCTAGATGTGTAGGTCGGCGGCGGATCTCACATCGGCTGAGAAAGGACACTGCCGCCTCCAACGATAAAATATGCACTCCACTGACAGGACTAATGGCAATAGAAGTTGTCGTGCTCGGACAGAAGAAGTAATCAAACATAAATTGATAACAAATTCGAGGAAGATGACCGGGAGCGGTAGCTCAGTGCATCGAGTGATGTTACTGCAGCGCCTATGAGGTCTAGGTTCGAGTCCTGACGGCGGCAGGATTTTCAATATTAGCTAGATAGCTAGGTCGAAATCAGTCGGTCTGGAGGAGAATTCTAGCGGCCGGCTGCTCTGAGCGGTAGTTTTCCGTGGTTTCTCCAATCATTACCAGGCGAATGCCATAGAATTACCTTAACAAACGAGCTACACGCCGCGAGTGATCTTTCCTTCCTCTTGTTTGCCCTATCCTCGCCCCTTCCTTAAACACACACACTTACATGCACTCTATATCCATGTCGGGATATCAGTCGGGAGATTTGAACTGGGGACTTGCCCCGTGGGGGGGGGGACCTGGTTGGGGAGAAAAATTCTCTAGACGTGTAGATCGGATCTCACATCAGGTGGGAAAGAACACTGCCGCCTCCAACGATAAAATATGCACTCCACTGACAGGACTAATGGCAATAGAAGTTGTCGCTCTCGGACAGAAGAAGTAATCAATCATAAATTGATAACATATTCGAGGAAGATGACTGGGAGCGGTAGCTCAGTGCATCGAGTGATGTCACTGCAGCGCCTATGAGGTCCTAGGTTCGAGTCCTGACGGCGGCAGGATTTTCGATACTAGCATTTCAGCTAGGTCGAATTCAGTCGCTGTCTGGAGGAGAATTCTAATGGCCGGCTGCTCTGATCGGTAGTTTTCTGTGGTTTACCCGATCAACTCCAGGCGAATGCCGGAGCAGTACCCAACTAAACGGGCCACGGACCGCGCGCGCGATCTGTCTTTCCTCTTCTTTGTCCTATCCTCTCCCCTTACACACACACTAACATGCACTACATATTCGGGGAGACCGGTCGGGAGCTTGGAGTTTGTCCCGGCTGGGGCGGTGGCCCGCTCGTGAGAGAGTCCTGGTTAGGGGGAAACCCCATTAGCCGAGGGTAGGTCGCCATCTCGCCATCCAGCGGGGAAATATCACCGCGCATCTTCCGAGAAAAAAACATGCACTACACTAACGGGACTAATGACCAAAGAAGTTGACGCGCCCGGAAACACGAAAAAACCAATCAATCGAGGAAGATGTGAGTTACGAGATATTGAGAGCGTTGGCCTCCCAGCGTGATGAGCCAAATTTCTTTTTGGACCAAGACTCGCTGCCGCTCGGGCATTTCCTAGTTGGAGGCGGGTCTCCACCCTTCAGATCACACGCGTGTCAGTTGTACCAGGGGCGTTTATTCCATGGAAGCAAGGGAAGCAGTGCTTTCCCTACCATTTCCAAGGATATCTTACATTTTAATACCACTTGACTAGTAATTTAGAATCATTTACTTGTAATCCAAGTCAAAACAGTTTAAATAAGGTGCGTTTACAAAATGAGCACGTAATTATTGTCACGAATAGATAGGGTAGAGTTTGCCTGTAAAGCCCTTTGGAAGCACTGGGCTGACTGTATCCAGCGTCTCACTGGAGAATCCTGTGATCAGCAGATGTTCTAGCGCGTGTGGTGGGCGCGCGCAGGCTCATGAAGTTGAGCTCGCCTTTGGAAGCAATCGGCCAGTTGCATACAGCGTGACTCACTGCGCGCGTGTGGTGGGCTCCACATGTGCTTATCGGTTCAGTGTTATAATTATCCATTTGTCGTCATATCCATGTGATAAATTAAAAATCTTCCATCTAAAATGCAATTACTTCCCTAGAAAAAAATTCAACACACGCAAATGTTGTACATACTCAATATTGTTCAATGTACGACTTCCTATACACATATTGATCGATTTGGAGTCTCTGCAACTCAAATTTTCAATGCATTTTATGAATTTGCATGCCAAAATGGTATAAAAATCCGTTGCGTTGGCAACATGAGAAAATATGGCAGGCACGCTACTAAAGCAGCGTGGGTGGTGTATCGGCTAGCGTATCGGACAGTGGTGTACTTAAATACGCGGGTTCAAATCCGATCGAAGCCGTGGATTTTTAAGGGTGGCAAAATCATTCGTACACCTTCCTTCAGAGGAGGAGCCAGCGGTCCCATGTTGTTGGACCGGGAACGGTAGCCCAGTGAATCGACTGATGTCACTGCAACACCTCTGACCGGGAGGTCCTGGGTTCGAGTCCTGATGGTGGCTGGATTTTCGACACTAGCTTTTCAGCTAGGTCGAATTCAGTCGCTGTCTGGAGGAGAATTCTAGTGGCCTGTTGCTCTGATCGATAGTTTTCCATGGTTTCTCCGATCAACACCAGGCGAATGCCGGAGCAGTACCCTAACAAACGGGCCACGGACCGCGCGCGATCTGACCTTTCTCTTCCTTGTCCTATCCTCTCCTCTTACACACACTTACACTAACATGCACTACACCATCACATATTCCGGGAGACCGGTTGGGTGCTTAGAGCTTGTCCCGGCTGGGGCGGTGCCCCACTAGTGGGAGAGTCTTGGTTAGTAACATATTACATAATATTACATATTACATAATATTAATGTAATATGTAAGATTGTAACTGATTGGTTGATGTTGACCTTTCAGACACTGAAGAGGGCCTTACAATTTAGGCCGAAACGTCTGCTTCGAATATATTTAAATTTACTGGAATCAATGTTTTTTTTTCTTGTAAAATAAGAAAGAAAAGCCTGCTCTGCTCACTCACAGTTTGCAAGATATTCCTTAGTTTTAAAAGAATGATTTCATGTACCTACTATGATATCTGAATCACTTTTTTCATTTGTTTTTCTCTCCACAGAATCACGTGACACGACAGTTACCCAGCATTGATGTTGCTCCTGCAAGTCTTCAGGAGGAACAGGATGAACAAAGGAATAAAGAAAGAAAACTAAATCTCAAGAAAGACCATTCACTGAGTCGTTTCATGGTTTCACCATACTTTGGAAAACCAATTGAGCATAAGTCAACAGTTCCATTTAGATGCCATTGTTAGTAAATTTAAAAGAGATACCATATGATTGAATTGTTTTTTTTGTGGTCTTATGTACTTTGCAGCAAGTAAGAAGAAAAGTTTGCAAATATCCACATTAGGGATCATTACTGAAGATTTCCAATAGTAAAGAAATACTTTTTAAAACAGGTTGGAAATATTTTAACTTATCCATCTAAGACCACTTAACATAACCTTGTGAAGAACTTTATATAAAATAATTTACCATGCCCTTCTACTTTAAAATCAGTTTTGTAATTGGATAGATTGACCATTGTTACAAGAAGACAGTTATTTAGCACAATTTATAAATATTTTGTTGCAAAAATGTTTCCTCTATGAATTTTTTAAAATGTTACTCACTTTATAGTGAACCTGCTTTTTTAACTTCATGAACAATCCCTGGGATTTCAAAATGCACGTAAGCCGAATATATATATTTTTTTGGACTATGAAAATGCATTGAAAGTAAGGAAATGTTGAGTTAGTGTTGGAGTTTATGAAAAATTCTACTTCAAATATTTAGTATGTGTATACCCATAACATGATACTGTTTAGAACAATTTTTTAAATATATTTATGAGTTATCAATTACAGCAAGATGGACACCATAAGTAATTTCAATGTTCTTGCCAACCTAAACAATGATTTTATTGTGTTGTGTAATTAAAATTTTTAATTCACTGCAAATGCAATTAATTTAAAAAGGTTAAAGTTTTGTATATCACCATGACAGTAATTCTTTTGAATGATGTATTCTGTTTGAGCATAGGTCTATATCTAATGCTCAGGTATTTCATTATAATTTTCCTGCTTTTGTTTACTTGTTGGCAACATACACAATAAAGGAATTACTGGGAAACTAGAATTTATTCACTGGCAAAAATCAGCAATTTTGGCTTCCAGCTTCTTTGGGTAACTTTCACACTCTTGAATGAGACCTCATTTTACTCTCCTGGATCACAACTACATTTAAATTAGTACTTTTCATCTCTCCCTTCTAACGTGTACCAGGAAAGTCTTTCTTCAATGAGCTGAATCAAAGGCTCTTAATAACAATTGCACTTATGTTCATAGAAACCAAATCACTGGGAAACAAGTAAAGGGAATAACACTTACAGCATCTGTTATGATTGTGGGGAGTACGTAATTTGTGTTTTCATTTTTTAACAATCTGCAATTGAGCTACCAACATAATTTCTATTGTTAGCACTCTCTCCAGCCACTGGTTCCACTGTGGAGAGATTTTCTTGGAGTACTGAAGTAGGGCCTCCTGTAGATAACTGTTTGATGTTTGTACCTACCACCTACATCTGCTTCGGAGGACAGTCTTGTGTTTCACTTTAGAACAACACATACACAGATCTCTTGTTAAGAAGGGTTTTATTTTTCCCTGTATACAAATAAATTAAAGAAATATTTTGATTCCTCCTAGTAATGTAGCTCCCCTTTCATTTTCTTTGCTATTACCTCTGTGGTAAGAGGTCAAATGTGTGTTTCACAAATATTTTATTCTGATCTCATGTTATCTGTTCAAGAGTTTGTTTTTCAATATCCAAAAAAATTTAATGAACTATGTTGGTCATTGAGATGGACAGTAGCCTACTTATTTTTATATAATATATTGTTACCACTGTATTATTACATTTCTTCTTATGAGAGAACATCTTGTGGCTTCCCTTTATTATTTTTAAGAACATTACTTAGATTTAAAGAAACATAATATTTACAGAATAGGAAAAATGGTAAACAGAACTGCTTTTACAGGTGTACTGCAAAGATACGCTTAGAGGCCATTTTGGGTAGAGAAATTATCAATCTCTCGTCGACATCAGTATGGCAGGAGATATACTACATGAAATGAGTTTGTGTTGGTAGCAAATAAATACTGAATGACATGAAACATTGAATGCTCATAATTAAAACTAACAGATATTTTACGTTAACATAAATTTTAAAATGTCATTTTATTTAAAATTGGATTTTGAATATAACGTATAAGAAATTGTGAAAGATGAAAACTTCTTTATGATTGTAATTGTGTTGGGTTACTTGCCTGAGGAAAGAAGTAGCCCTGTTCCCAGCCATTGCTGTTGCATTTTGTTGTAGAATAAGCTCTTGGATAAATATTTGTACCCAGAAAGAATCCACTGAAATGTAGAAAGTGAGTAAAAAAGATATCATTGTGAATACATATAGTTAAAAAACTACATGAAGAAACAATGTTTTTGATGATTCATCATGAGTTTTTGTAGAAAAACAAAAATCTTCAGCTTTTTATTCACTAAGATACATAAAGTTCAGGAAGGAGAGATAAAGGCCTGACATCTGAATCAGTGTCAGACTGATTTAAATGTAAAGACTAATCACTCCAATGGTTTATTTATTTATTTATTTTACGTCAAGAAAACAGATAAAACTGTGTATGACATGCTATGGGGAGAAGTGAATTCTGTGCATATTTTCAAAATTCTGTGATCACTATACACTAAGCCATATACTACTTGAATTTTGAATACAGAACAAAAAAAAAAACTCCGATGTAATAAAATCTATTCTCAAGGATAAATAAGCAATAAATTTTGGGCATTTATCCATGATGTCCTTCCTGCCGCGACAACATGGAAACGATAATTTGAATAACTATTTTTCACCGAATTCTAGAAGTCGTGCACAGATAATGAAGTTACATTTATGTCCAGAAGCAAAACAAGGGGCCATCTCAGCATTTGCCCAATGGATCAGGGAAACTGGATGAAAAACCTGATCGAGATGGGTTGATTGATTGATTTATTCATGTTTCCGGGCGCGTCAACTGCTATGGTCATTAGTCCCGATAGTGTAGTGCATGTTTTTTTCTCGGGAGATGGCGGTGATCTTCCCCCGCTGGATGGCGAGATCCGGCGCCGGCCTACCGTCGGCTAGTGGGGTTTCCCCCTAACCAGGACTCTCTCACCAACGGGGCACCGCCCCAGCCGGGACAAGCTCTAAGCTCCCGACCGGTCTCCCGAAATATATGGTAGTGTAGTGCATGTTAGTGTAAGTGTGTGTGTGTAAGGGGAGAGGATAGGACAAGGAAGAGGAAGGACAGATCGCGCCGCGTCCGTGGCCCGTTTGGTAGGGTACTGCTCCGGCATTCGCCTGGTGTTGATCGGAGAAACCACGGAAAACTACCGCTGATCGAGATGGGGATCATTTACCCGGAGGCTGCAGTACAATACTTGTTACAGGTTGTTTATACACATTTATTTCAGTTCAGATTATAAATTTCAGTTCAAAATTCACGATTGGGAAAATTCTGAAATTTTGTTTTCAGAACAACTTAGATTAAATAAGCTGCCAGAGACCACAATCATTCTATTTAGAAACCCTCCAGCACTCCTACTATCGTCAGGAGAAAGCCCCTCCCGCCTACGTCACAGGGGCGGCAAGTTATGTTCACTCTCGCGATTGTAAATTACTGCATTTCAAAAACTAAAACGAAAATAATAAATATACTGCTTGGCGATTTAAAAAGTATAATGTTGTTTTGAAATGGGATGTAAAAATTATGCATTATGGAATATTCGTTAGTTTTCTTCCACCCTGAACGGAGAGTAACCAATGGGAGAGGCGAAAGGGGGAGTGACGGGGGGCGGCGTGAGGGGAAGGAGGTAGTAGCAGTTAGTAGTGTGCTAGTAGTGTTCGTCGAGGGAGCGCTGGTGTTCGTGTGCCTGTTCGTCGTCTGGCGGTTGCTCTAGCGGTGTGCAGCGGAGGGCGGAAGGTCTGTGGCAATGGGCAGCACTGGGCAGGGCCGTCGCCACCTCTGTGGGCTCTCGCAGCCGAAGCCTTGAGCCGAGGGTACGCTGAGCTCCACCTTTCCTCCCTGTTGGGCTGTGCTTAGGGGGCACGTAAATGTCGAGGCAAGGGCTGATATTCCGATTCAATCCAGGGGTATTAAAAGTAGTGATTAATCATTTATAATTACAAATTACTTTAAATATAACTTGTATTGTTGATATATAATTGAGCTTTGAATTTGCGTAGTTTTTAATTTTTTCGCTTTGTGTTAAACAATATAACATTGCTCATTAGTTACATTTCATTAAATTTTCATTATGATCTGTAAAAGGAAGTTCATGAATACGAATAAGAAAACTGGCGTATCAGCTCTTATCTTGCAGGCTTAATGTTTTGGGGCGGGATGTACAGCCATTGCCCTGCTCAGTTTCATGTAACGGGGCTCCTTGTGTCATATTAGTCTAATGCAACTTTATTTTCAGAATAATTTTCTTCGTCGCGTAGTTCGCGATTGTATTGCAGGCTCATGGGTACAAAACACACAAACTGAGCTTGTAGTAGGCGTGAAATCTTTTCGTTAGTTATTCTCCGCTGGACTGTTGGGGCAATGTAGGGACCTTTGCGTAGAAAACGCCCTTGCAGTCCGGCTAGCTCAGGGCTCTTCGTTGAAAATGCCCTTCACGGGTATTGGAGGTGTTCTGGAAGGTTTTGCTCAGAGGTGCGATGTATGTATTTATTTATTTATTTTACGTAAAAAAACAGTTAAAACTGCGTATGACGTGCTATGGGGAAAAGTGAATAGTGTGCACATTTCCAAAATTCTGTGATCCATACACTAAGTCATATACTACTTGAATTAAAAAGAAAAGAAAAAAAGGCTCCCATGTAAAAAAATATATTTTCAAGGATAAATAAGCAATAAATTTTGGGCTCTTATCCATGTTGTCCTTCGGAATAATACTTTCTGCCGCGACAACATGGAAAAGACAACTTGAATAACTATATTTCCCACTGAATTCTAGAAGACGTGCACAGAAAATGACGTTACATTTATGTCCAGAAGCAACACAAGGGGCCATCTGAGCATTTCCTCAATGGATCAGGGAAACTGGACGAAAAACCTGATCGGGATGGGGGTCATTGACCAAGAAGCTGCGATACAATACTTGTTACATATTGTTTAGAATGATACAGTCCAATGGTAAATAATACATTAAATATCACTTAAAATTAATGTTACTTTCCTTGTGATGCTCAGTATATTCTCGAATTGTATAGAAACAGTTGTGTACCTTTTAACAATTTTCGAACGCACTTGACCTCGGAGCAAAGCGTTCTAGAAAGACCTTCCACCGAGGGATCCTTGGAGATACTTCGAGGCGATGTTCTCGCATCGAGGGAATTACGCCCAGGGAAGTGATTAGTTGTAGGTAGACATGACACGAGGGGCAGGGAAGGTCATGACATGTTCCTTTATTCTCTAACGACGAATTCATGTAGCCAGAAGTCTTCAAGAATTTTCGCGAAGTAAAGTAAGTATTATACCACGCGACGCAATTGAAGTATTTGAATGTAATACTTGCTCTAAAATGAACTCTGCTTGCAGGTTGCCCTCTCGACAAACTCGGAGAGATAGTGGTGAGCAAGAGGCAAAAAATTCCCAATAGTTCGATCATCTGAAAGACTCGTCCAGGAATAAAATCCACATGAAAGCATGGAGAGGGTCACCAAGAGAGACGGATGGAAGTCTTAAATTTTCATTTTCAGAGGGGAAAGGATACTAATCGGTGTCTACTCGTTTAAGGAAAACTGCAACGTGGCATTCAATATTCGCCAAAGAACGTACCTAATAGATTTTTTGAGCCTCATCACCTTAGAAAAACTCTAGGCTACTTTTTCGCATTTGGACAGAAGAATTAAAGGGATTTAAGGGTGGAGTGAGTGGGTGGCTTAATTTTATTTTCAGGTCCTCTGAAAATGGGTGGGAGGGGAAGGGCTACTAATTGGGGGTTTGCTCTTCATTTCAGGAAAACTTTGCTACGCCACATTCAAAACTGTCTAAAGAATGTAGCCGAGTTTGAACCTGAGAACTTCGGAAAAAACTTCTTTACGGTTTTGCATGTGAACTGAATTCAAGGGGTTTAAGGGTGGAGAGAGTGGGTGAATGAATTTTTTTTCAGATCGAGGAATGGTTGGGAAGGTAAGAGCTACTAATCGGGGCCTGCTTTGGATTTCACGAAAATATACTATGCTGCTTTCGAAACTGTCTAAAGAACGTACTAAATCAGGTTTTTGACAATAATAGCTTTGAAAACGAAGCCTTTTCATCCATTTCGTCCGATAAAAGGTTGCAGAACGATTTAAGGGATGGAATGCGTGGGGTGATTTAATATATTCGTTTCAAATTTCCGGAAAATGGGGTGGGTTGGGATGAGCTATTGATCGGCGCCTGCTCTTGATTGCAGAAAACCTTCGCAATGTTGCATTAAGTACAGTCTTAAGCTTGGTTTTATTTTGAGAGTTAAACAAATTTATATTTTTAAACTGATAGTTGGCTAACGAAAGCGTGTCAGGAGTAAAGAGATGTTGCTACCTGCTTTCAGTTTCTTAACACGTATCTCTCTGTACATCGCTTTGGTATGATTCTAATACTGTTGGTTTGTTTACAGAACTACCCTTGCCAGTTCACTCTTACAAGAGGACCGGAGTTGCACATTACAGCTACATTCTACTGAAAGAGATGAGGTTGCGAAGAATATATTGTTCTACCTTACTTAAACTACGATGTGAAATAAAAATGTATAAGAAACTGTTTTGTTACTTGACCTTTTTTGTTCCTATAATTTAGATATATACTAGAAAAGTGTCTCCAGGTCTTTGTAGTTTCCAAAGTTGCCGCACTACCTATTTTACGAATCCTCAGATTATAAGTCTTTTGTTACCTCTAAAAATGTCTCAAATCGTAACTTCTGTAATTAAAATATTCTCAAATTCATAATTAAATTTCGTCCGTAGAATAAAAATTCCGTCACTCGTTTCGGAAAGGTCCCCGAGCAGAATATTTGCAATTGGAAAAACATGTACTACACAGTAGTGGCTAATTTTCTAAATTGCACTGGCTTAGCCTGATTTTCGGCTTCGGGAATGTGACACGAGAAATGAGAAAGTAATTTGAACTCTTAATATACCCCACTCACATATTATTTCGGACGCTTTGGCCATTTAGAGCATAAAAGTATTTTGTATATTTAAAATATATCCAGTAAAATGATTCATGTACTTCATGTTAGGTTAGAAAAAATTGAAGTTCATCACCTACCACATTGCGTGCACTGATACTTCAAGAAATAAAAGCACTTCGCACTCGTTTTTAAAATTGCCCAATACACCTAATTACAGACGCATTCGAATTGACATGATTTATAAAATAGAAAACATTGGTCTATATTACAAAAAACTAAAGAGGAAATCATTTAATTTAGACACGTAACGAAAAACAGTTGAGTTGTTCATTGCTAGTGACAGAAGTTTCATCCAGTGTCAAGGAGACAAAAGAAGCTTCATAAATTTCATTTTTAATTTCGCGGGTCGTTAGCATGAAATCAAATCGTTCTGAATTTCTGACGAGATTGCAGGTACACAGTGGAGTTTTCCATATGATCCTTAAGATTTTTATCGTATTTAATTATTTCACTTTTGAAATTTCTTGTATTCAATGATTCCCTACTCTCATTAGTGCCACGAAATGCAAGCCTTTGCCTCCTGAAAAAGTATAGAACTCGAATGAGGTTTTACAGAATTTCTCCATTTTTTTCCTGACATTTTTGTTGCTCCACAAATCCTGTACTGGCTTCCTAAATAAAATTTTCTCCGTTCAAATTTTCCAAATGATTTTAACTGTTTCTCACAAACTCTGAGAGTGTAAGTGTACTGACTGTGTCTTCATAGCCTTTCAAATATTTTTTTAATCTGCCTAACCTTTGAAATTCCACACTTTTTTCGTTTGAGAATATAATACCAGGAAAATAATTTTTTTAGACTCTTACATCCGCTTATCCATGATTCTTGCTCATAAATTTTGCTCTAAAATCTGTCACGCTTATAGAAATGCCTCTGACATTTTTTAATGTTTATAATTTTACTGAGGTTATTTTTGAGGACCTGCTTTACTTATATTTTAGTTTTCAGAGAATGCTAGAGAGTGTATTCTTCTAGTTTTCAATTTATTCACGGCACAACAATACGATTCCATAATTATATAGTCACTTTTTTGGATCTGGTTGTGCTTGCCCTTCACGTCACAGATGTACATTGCAAGTGCACATACCCTTCTCCATTGAATCAGCTCAATCCCTAACCTAAATTGGCAACAAACATATAGTTGCTAAATGCTTTCATATAAGATATCAAACTAAAATAAAACTACAATGCTCGTAAATTAATCTTGTCTCACAAACACCGTAGAAAACAATGAAATTTCGTAAAAAGATAGCTATTTCATAAGCACCCTGAATGTATTCGTAACGAATCACTGTGCATCTGATTCACAGCGCAGGCCAGGCAGAATTACAGAGCAAGGTGTAAGAAATATATTATATATCTTACACCGTAATTCAGAGCGAGTTGTTCATCCTTGTGAAGAATCGAATCTTAAACGGGGTGATGTTTGAAATATGAAGTGGAACAACACAAAAAGAAATTTTTTTTTTTTAATTTACAATTTTTATTAAAATATTAACAATAAGTTTCATTTTAAAATAAAAATTGTTGATATTGTTAGGGAATGTAACACATCATCCACATCCATAGACGCTATGCTCCTGTCCTTCCTCTAGATTTTTACCTTTTTGTCATTTCTGCCATTTCTTCTCTGATTTTTTTTAAAGTTGTCCATATATTTCGTTCCTTGTCTTCTCCCTATTTCTCTGAAATTCTTTTCCCAACCACTCCTTCATGTCCTCCAACTCTTCCATCCTTGTACTGTCTAGCCAGACTTCATTTCTTTTATTTATTTTATTAATTTTTTTTCCCTTTCCTCTCACCATACTATCATCCTTCATTGCTTCACATAAATCATTCTTTTGATTCTTTTTTAAAATCTTTCTAAGGACCGTGTTTCCATCTGTTTCTTTACTTGCACTTTCCTTTTGATTTCTATTTCTATTAATTACACCCCTTCTTTTATTTTTTTATCTCTATCCCTTACTACACAGAATATTTTGACTCGTATAAGTTTCATATAACCCTCATATAATTTTGGTATATAATACTTACACTCATATAATTCGATACATAAAAAATGATTTGAAAAATTTCGTGTATCTGAATTCAAACATCAAAATATATAAAAACACACCCGAACAGTATAATAATAATGCAGTAAACTATAAATTGATTATGACAAATTAGAACACTTGGACATCAAACAAAACGATATTAAATAACTTAAATATTAGAAAACCCAAAAGTGATCAGTTTATGTAGATAAAATGTTCCACATGATAACATAATCCAGTATTTATACATGCAAATGAAGAATTATGAATTAGTGAATTATCAAAGAAGCTAATTTCAATGCAATACAAAGATTTTTTATGTACTTGGTAAATTTTTTTTGAATCTGCTTAAGGACTGAAAATTGAACGATGAAAATGAAAATGTAGTCAGCAAAGCTTTATTTTTTAATTAAAAAATCCATTCTCCAATATAAAAAAATCATATTTTCATTTATTTCTTTTAAATCCACTACCCCATCTGTTTTTGAACCCGCGAACTTGGCTCTAGGAAGCCACTTCGCTAACCTCAATATCACTGGTGCTGGGTACAGTATAATACTCCTATTACACTTAACTTCAAAATGGTGTGAGTACAATTACATCATTATCTCGTGAATGCGATGATAGAGCACACAAAAGAGGCCGCATGTAAAAACGCCCAAAAAGTTGATACTTGACCACCAAATTCGTTACCAGCTTGTGGACAACTAAAAAAAATGATATAGTGTACCAAATAAATGTAGCTCCACTATGCGCATGGTTTGTTGAGCTCTCTTTTTGCTCTTAGTAGTAGGAGTGAGTAGAGTCGGGTGGGCAGTGGACCTTTCTGAAGGCCACCCATAGCGGACCGCAAAAAACCTACATGGCATCATTTAATACTAATTAACTACTCATTAACTGTCGTAATTTTAAATTAATTACCCCAGCCATTTTCTAAAAAATCGAGGGTCAGGCAGCTTCGGACTGAAGCTGCGAAAAAAAAATACAACACAAATTATGAGAAAAATCTGACATGATAATATTTAATTACTATTACTATTTAATATTACTATTAAATTACTCCATTATAACACCACTATAAATATTAATTGTTTTAAAAAAGTCAAAAATTTGACCCTAACGCAAAATTAAGGTAAGGAATCGTGAAATATTTTCTTACAAGCATACCAAAGATTTCCTTTCGCCAATTTCATGCAAATACGATATATTTATTAACAGGACACCAGAATTTAGTTAGAACCCCAAACAGAACACCAGAAGCTAGAAAGCACCAGATGTGAAGGAAGCCTTAGTTTAGATTCGACAGCTTTTGTGCCGAGGTCAACTGTTTCTTTTAATAACTGTAGCAAGTAGAATTGTCTTCAGGGGGTGTGGAAGGAGAAAGGGGTGATGTGTGAATGGGAGAGATTTTAAAAGTATATTTTCAATGTAATTGTTATTTAAATCGCGGCAAGATGTTGAATGTTTCGAAAACGCAAAAATGTATGTCATGTTTATGGTCATATTTTCGTATTTTTATGTCATAAATGCTTGCATATTTTTAACATTTTTAGACCATAAACAGAGGGCTCTACTAATAACAAACTGCCCGGACGAAGAAGAACAAGCCGTGTCAACGCGACGCGCGGGCGGTCAAAACGCAACAAGCATGCGTAAACAAGGGTCGAAAACCTTGGACTGTAGTTTTCTTATTTCCTTTCCTGTGGTATTAGGTGTATTTTTATATTTAAATAAGAAAAGTTTGTATAAAGTCAATTTATTTCAAAAATATATTTGCAATATTTGCTAAAAAAGGAGTCACTCAATCTAAAATTCATGTAAATTCAAAAGTCGATATATTTGTCCAATTGCTTCTACGCAATTACTTTAATATAGAGGAATAGAAGAAAAGAAAACATGTAAAACGAAAAATTTGAAAACTGTAGAATGTAAACACTTTTACCTTATTTTCCAAAAGTTTGTATCGATTTACTAGTAGGTAAAATCTTATTTTCTTATACCCGAAGTGTTTAAAGCGTTTTGTTCATCACTGGATATAAAACATGTAAACCAAACTTCATAACACATTTCTTATAAAACCAAACCTTACTTGAAAATATGTGAAATCATTGTAAATAATGTATCATTAGTAAAATGTGCTAAAATGCATTTGAAAATAAATTAATCTTTATTCAAATATCTTTATTTAGTAATACAATCAACAGGATGTATGGATGTTCAAGTCAGATTGGGCTGTATTGTAATCCATTTCCATTATACATCGCAACACAATGACCTTTTTTCTCGTTGCTTTTTAACCACTTGACGTAGTGTTTTCCAATAAGGATTAACATTAAAAAGCACATAAAATAAATATATAAAAGTGAACTAAATAAAAACAAAATATTTTCAATGTGTGTTTCAAGCGATCACCTAGTTACCTCAAAGAAAACTATTACAAACATATTGCATTGACATACTGATATTGAGTACAAACATTCATCATTTTTATTAAATAATACTCAACAGACTTTAGAAAACTGTATTAACATAGTTTGTTCGCCTATCATTAAGACGAATTCGTATTCCATTCACAGGTTTCAGGATGATTTTCCAACCTGGTTGTGCTGTAAATCCGGGTTCCACAAACAGCTCGAAATTCCAGATGACCTTGGAAAGCACGCTCTTCATCTCCAGCATGGCAAATCGCTGACCTGCAAACAACATCGATGGTAATCAATCACCAGTCGATTGAACTCAATCTCCTCTAATATTTGATAACTATGACTTTATAAAACACACATTTCGCTGCCTCAGTGTTAAAAGGTTGTATGTAGAGCTGTGCTACTTTCAAGAAATAGGCATTTGAAGTTTTCGGTATCCTCGAATCATTTCTGTACCAAGTTCATACGTTTTGGTTTTAAAGATTGAACTCGGGTGAATATATAAATCAAATGCAGAAGTGGTTTGCAAATAATATAGTTTTTCAGCAAATTATTAAACATTATGTTTTTACATTGGACATTGTAATACTTAAAATCTGGATTATTTGAAGCAACAAAGTTGTATGTAAGACTTACCTTTGGAAAACAGGAGACACTTTGAAAAACAGGAGATATGGAAAAAAGAGTTATAGGAAATTTGGCGTAGAAAATATAATTGGATTATTTTAATTAAATACATTGTAAAGCAAATTCAAACCAGTGCTGCTGCATCAGCATTATTTCTTATATTATTGTTGGCGGTTACGTAATATTAAAATGCACCTTCTGTCCTACTAACCATGCACCTATCACTCAAAAAATGCAAGCGTCATAGCCCAAAAATATGGAGAGACCATTAATATTTTGATAACAGTTTTCAGGCAATTATTTCCAAAGCTAATATTGGAAAATACATTGCATTTATAAGAAATGAACAAACTTCAGTGTTGAAGAGAGATAAACAGGTTCTGAATAAAATTGAACATTGTAAACTTGAAGCTGAAAATTGGGCAAAAACTACTAATACGTTCGAAAAGTATTCATAAAATAATTAAAATATCTGCTATTGAAAAATAGATTGCGTTATAAAAATATTTAGCTCGAATACTGATGTTGAAGTATGTATTCGTAAAAACTATAGTTAATGATTCTTTTGAATTTATCGACAGTAATAAAATAATAATAGAAAAGATCAAAATTCTACAGAGATCAGATCAAATATCTTGGGTGAAAATTCCAAAATGTCATTAGGACTTCAAAGAACACCCCAAAATCAAAATATTCGTTTAAAATTTTAGGAGCAGCAACATTGATGAAATCAATTGAAAAATTTAAATGTGACGAAAATTCTATAAGTGGTTTACACATTAGTGATGTTCACAGCCTGACGACAGAAGTTTTGAAAGAAATAACATTTTTTGAAAGCAGGGTCTCCATAATCGTATGTTTTCGACGAACTCTTGTGGGTTCTACAGGTATGTTTACATACAACTTTGTAACTCGAAGAGAAAACGAAATTGTACATAATATTTTAAAGCAAATAGCTGTATTGCCCAAAGAAGTGACCTGCCGTCTTTTGACCATATTATAAATTAGATCACACTTCAAAGAACTATGTAACATTAACTACTCATTTTTGCAATTTTCCTCACACAACCTTGTTACATTGCGACAGTAATTTGTCAAAAATACCGAAAATCCGAACGGGAGCGGTGGCTTAGTGCATCAACTGATGTCACTGCAGTGCCTTTGACAGCGAGGTCCTAGGTTCGCGTCCCGACTGAGGCAGGATTTTCGACATTAGCTTTTCAGCTAGGTCGAATTCAGTCGCTGTCTGGAGGAGAATTCTAGCGACCGGCTGCTCTGATCGGTAGTTTTCCGTGGTTTCTCCCATCAACACCAGGCGAATGCCGGAGCACTACCCTAACAAACGGGCTACGAAACGCACGCGATCTGTCCTTCCTCTTCCTTGTCCCATCCTCTCCCCTTGCACACACACACATACACTAACATGCACTACACTACCACTTATTCCGGGAGACCGGTCAGCAGCTTAGAGCTTGTCCCGGCTGGAGCGGCGCCCTGCTGCTGGGAGAGTCCTGGTTAGGGGGAAACCCCACTAGCCGACGGTAGGTCGGCGCCGGATCTCGCCATCCAGCGGGGGATGATCACCGCCATCTCCCGAAAAAAACATGCACTACACTAACTAGACTAGTGACCAAAGCAGTTGACGCGTACGGAAACACGAAAAAATCAATCAATCAATCAATCGATCAATCAAACTAACCAACCAACCAATAGGCACAAACGTTAGAGGTAACCACGAATCCCAGCACCACCTTTGAAGGGCCAAGAGCGTTTTAGCCCACCGTGTCTCTTCCCTCGCGGGCCTACCGATGCAGTTGCGCGGGCCTACCCTGAGGACTAATTTACGTAAGCTGTTAACGCGCCCTGAATCACTAACGAACCAACCAGCCAATAGCTACAATTGTTAGAGGTAACCACGAATCGCAGCACCACCTTTGAAGTGCCAAGAGCCTTTTGGCCCAACGTGTCTTTTCCCTTGCGGGCCTACCGCAGTAGTTGCGCGGGCCTACGCTGAGGACTAATTTACGTAAGCTGTTAACGCGCCCGAAATCACTAACGAACCAACCAGCCAATAGCTACAATTGTTAGAGGTAACCACGAATCCCAGCACCACATTTGAAGAGCCAAGAGCCTTTTGGCCCATCGTGTCGTTTCCCTTGCGGGCCTACCGATGTAGTTGCGCCGGCCTACGCTGAGGACTAATTTACGTAAGGTGTTAACGCGCCCTGAATCACTAACGAACCAACCAGCCAATAGCTACAATTGTTAGAGGTAACCACGAATCCCAGCACCACCTTTGAAGAGCCAAGAGCCTTTTCCCTCGCGGGCCTACCGATGCAGTTGCGCGGGCCGGCGCTGAAGGGCAGGAAGGCGTAGGGGTGGCGGCGCGCGCTCTCGCCCGCGCTGAAGCGCTCCGGGTCGAACTTCTCCGGCTCCGGAAACACTTCCGGGTTGCGGTGCGCCGCCCAGGGGCTGATGAGCATCAAGGCGCCGGCCGGGATCACGTTACCCGCTGCAAGGGCAAGGGACACATTCTCAAATCCATCTCGCCCTCGAATCAATTAGGCATGCAAACAAATCGAAATGGCTGATACGTGTCAATTTTAATTGATATTCTTTGAACTGAAATGAGGATAGCGACATTCGTGTAAGTGAATCTGTGAAATAGAAGAACTATCGAAATAGAACTGCAGGGAAATCCATTGAACACTGTACTTCAGAATATAATCTTTCAAGTAATGCAGTGGAACAAAAATAATTGTAATAGAATTGAAACTGTGAAATTTCCTACCGGAATAAATATTTCGTACATTTTAACGAGAAGTTGTAACTAGATTTTATTTTCTCCATTGTGCTCTGGCTGACATCACTTACTGGAGGGAAGTTTCTCGTCTTCCGTTATGTCACGGAGTATCACAGCCACAGGCGGATACAGCCGAAGTACCTCCTTAATCACCATTTCCAAGTACTTCAATTCTCCAAGTTGTTGAATTGTCGGTTGTAGAGGTTGTGACCAATCGAACACGCTTTTCAGCTCTTCCAGCACTTTGTCCTGAAGATCGAGGTGAGCAATGATTGAAAATAATGATTCAAGAATTTCGAATTAGGCATTCTGGGATACAATTGAATTTTCAAATACTGAACTTTACATTGCACGTTATACATACTTGAACTTCTGGATGGCACGCTAGCAGATAGATGGCGAAGGAGATAGCGGCTTCTGTCGTGTCATGACCCTAAAAAACGATATCAAAGATTTTAATCCCATCATCTCCTATATTTCCTTATTTCATTAGTATATATACCTTATGCGGCTCTCACACGCTTTATAAATGAGGCCTCTAAAGAAAGAGAATTTCGCAGAGACGTCACTGTACATTTACTTTCAAAATATGAAGGATTTGTGAAAAACAGCAGCTAAATATTCATGTCAAATGCAACCCGCAACACTCGGACGGCTTTTTAATCTATATCGTTATATAACTCCTAAACGAAGTGTTCAAGCACCGTAAAAACTTAACCTTTGAGTCATAATGCCTCAAAGAAACGTTCATCACAATGAATTCTACAGGATGAGATCTTCTTGAACATTCTATTACATTTTTACTGGTTCGACGCTTCTCGAGTTTATCCCTCCTGTTTAGAGCTTGTAGAATCTGCAACTGTATGTGGAATTAAATTACTTGATATTTACGCAATATAATTACAAGGGTGTACCTCTCTGCTCGATAATAACGTTAAATAAAAATTATTTGTATTGACAAGGGTGTGTTATATTGTTATCAATTACAAGGAGACATACATAGTACAAGAGGATAAGGTCTTCAAGAAAAAGATATATTGCAGGATTAATATGGAAGTGGAAAAATAAGGAAGAGGGTGGAGTTTAAGTTCTCGCACGGGTAAGCTAGTTATAATATATTAGAGTACTAGCAAAATACCCGGCGTTGCCCTGACTTTCTTTCTTCGTATCCAATCCTTGTGGAAGAGCAAAAAGATCAGTATTAAATAAACCACTGTGTTTAAGATAATTATTTTTAATATAACTGGTGCAAATTTTAATATAATTCTACAATTTTCTGTTGGAATTTATTAGCAGCCCTCTATTGGGTATCAGTTCTGCCACGGAATGTCTCATACAGTACAGGATCTCCATCCCTTTTTTTGGCTCGTTACGGATGCGCTAGTGGTGTAAAACTCCATTTTCAATTGGATTGATAATCATTTTTGGCAAGTGACATCGGAGTCTTATAACATAGGACAGGTATAAAATGACACTCTAAGCACGATCAATGTAAGTGAAACTAGTGGTGCTATTACAACACGTACTTTCTCGCACTATTTCTAAATTTGCAATTTTCGAAAATTCAGAGTGTTCAACGAAAATGAGACAATGCCATTCTTTTAAGTCCTTTTTCTATCTATGGTAAAAACATTAAAGAAAAAAAATTGGATCGCTGGTTGAGAAAATGTTTGTTGGTTTAAAAATTGCAATTATCTCGAGCACGAATTATTCAAAAACTTCTGTTTTTTTCAAAACATTCTACTTGACCTATTTTAAAGATCTGTTTTTTACAGTTTCTCTGTGTCTAAACTTTCTAACTTCCATTTTGTAATTTTGAAATGTTAACTTTATGCAATTTTTCGAAAATTCAGAGTTTACGGGAAGTGAAAAAAGCGCCAAATGTTTTACCATTGTTTGATACATATGAGATGAAAAATTAAATAAAAAATCTGGTGCCGGTTTTGTGAAAAAAGTTATTAAAAATTGCTAATAATTCACGCAAAATTACAGGATGACTGCTCAAGTTTTTAAAAATTGTACATGTCTTTGTTTCAAGATCTGTCTCTAGAGAAGAGATTTTATTTAGGAAAAAAATATCTATCTTGTTGTATTGTAGTTGTAGTTGTAGTTGTAGAAAGGTGCCGAATAAAATTGAACTTTTGCAATTTCCGAAAAATTATAGGTTTCGACGAAAATGAGATCTGCAACATTCTCATAAGAGACATTTACACCATCCGGGGACAAAGTTTAATCAAAACATTTGGAGTCAATTTTGAGAAAATTTTGAAAGTGTTTTTGAGACTTCATGTGAAATACCCCGAACAATCAAAATACGTATTTTAAACTTAGGGGGCCTCGAGTTTATTTAAATCAATTGGGGAATATCAATTTTCGGGAAAATTGGTTGAATTATTTGAACGATTAAATTGAACGATTAGGCGCTTGCGTTGACCATAGATGAACAGACAGACAGGCAGAAAAACAGATGTTTTGCTGTCAATTCATTTTTGGGTATCAGAGACCACCAAAACAGATTTTGACTACCCATCGTGTTAGACGAAGGAACTTACTGGAGGAACAAGAATAATCCATTTTTTCGTTACCAAGGCCTGACATTAAGCTTTTCTTCCGAAATTTAGCCGTTTTTCGGCACATGATTACAATACTCTCTCTTCTTACTAAATAAGGGCGAGAAAGTAAAAGGTAATATGCGGTTTCACGAAAAATAACATTTGACTCACAGTAAAGTATTTCGGGTAGAACGGAACAAGTCTCCAAAAAAGTGATCTTGAATTTCAAGGAACATACTAGAACCCCATCAAACAACTAGTTCTAAGGAGTAAGATAGGTTCAGGAAAGATAGGGACATTTCGATGACCCAGGAAAAATTTTGGGAGAACGGAACAGGATTTAGAAAAATGGGACAATATCTTGTTTGACGGAACGTACGCAGACTCTATCAAACGACTAGTTTCAAAGAGTAACATAGGGTTTCAGGGAAGGTAGGGACATTTTGACATTCCGGCTAAGTACTTCGGGAGATCGAGACGGGACTAAAGTTGCCATCTTCTGAAAATTCATGACCCGAAGATTTTGAATCGCGGGGCTTTTTCACAAAAATTAAGTCATGAGTGTTATAATTTTAAATTATACTGTTAATTTTATTTTCTATGAAATAAAACAGATTCTTTCCCTTATTTTTTACGTTATATTAATTATTGTTTCTTAGTAATGATGCAAATATTTTAGTTTATATATATATATATATATATATATATATATATATATATATATATATATATAATAACAAAAAACTATTTTTTTGTTGAGTAGCTTCTTTTTTAAAATCTATTTGGTAAAATCTACTTCCAAATGTTTTTTTGTTTTACATTTTTTAATAGCTCGTATAACCCCGAGACTTTCCATATCAACCCGGAGGCCGGAGATTACTTCTGAAACCCAGAATTCCAGGTCAAACCCGAAAAGGTGGCTATCCTTGACAGAACTCGGGTAAAGATGACCATTCCGTATTTCCTAGAATGTACACGAACCCTATCCAATGACAAATTTCAAGGAGCAACATGAGATTTGAGGAAGTATTGGCGTTTGTAGATGCACAAGCAATACCTCGAACATAAAGGTGTCCACCTCTTCGCGAATGTCTGCGTCCGAGAGGCTGCCGTCACGAGCCGCCAGCAGCAACAGGTCCAGGAACGCCACGCGCTGTCGTCGCCCTGCGCATGCGCACACACTGCGTCAACACGTGCCAAGGAGGAGGAGAGGGGGAGGAGAGGGAGAGGGGGAGAAGGAGGAGGAGAGGGGAGAAAGAGGTGGCGGAGAAGGAAGAGGAAAATCAGGGAAAAGGGAAGTAGGAGGAGGAGAAGGAGAGGGAGAGGGGGAGAGAAGGAGGGGAGGGGGAGAAAGGGGAGGCGGAGGAGGAGAAGGAGAGAGGGGGAGAAAGAGGAGGCGGAGAAGGAAGAGGAGAAGTAGGGAAAAGGGAAGTAGGAGGAGGAGGAGAAGGAGAGGAGGAGAAAGAGGAGGTGGAGAAGGAATAGAAGAAGCAGGGAAAAGGGAAGTAAGAGGAGGAGGAGGAGAAGGAAGAGAAGAAGCAGGGAAAAGGGAAGGAGGAGGAGGAGAAGGAGAAGGAGAAGGAGAGGAGAGGGAGAGGGAGAAGGAGAAGGAGAGGGAGAGGGAGAGGGGGAGAAGGAGCAGGGGGAGGAGGAGGAGGAAGAGAGGGAGAGAAAGAGGAGGCGGAGAAGGAGGAGAGGGGGAGAATTAGGATGAGGAGAAGAAGGGAAAAGAGAAGCAGGAGGAGGAGAGGGAGAGGGGGAGAAGGAGGGGGTGGTAGGAGGGAGACGAGGAGGACGAGGAGGGGGAGAGGGGAGGAGAGGGAGAGGAGGGGAAGGAGGAAGACGAGAGGGGGAGAAGGAGGAGGAGGAGGAGGAGAAGAAGAAGAAGAAGAAGAAGAAGAAGAAGAAGAAGAAGAAGGAGTGATTTGGTTCGAGTTGGAGCTCTTCGTTCAGGATTTGCTTGTGTGTTCAGATTTTTATGCTTCCTTCCCCCATAAGAGACGGATTGGTTAGCAGGTTGGTTTGGTAAGATAGGTTATTTTATTTCGGATATGTTATTTTGTTGGATGCATTTTTGGTGCACGTGCGAAGCACAGGATGCGAATGCACTGAGCACACCCCTCAAAACGACGATCACATGACACTCAACACAAAGAGGCTATTCCTTGGAAGAAAGCACAATCCATTACTGAGATATCAGATGCATAAGTCCCATAACAAGAGCTAAATATACGACTTTCCGCTAGTTAAGCAACTAATTAAATATGACATTTAATCATGAAAACTCCTATTTTAAAAATCGTAAATTGAATAAAAAGTGTAGACTTTCCTTTTCTTATATTTCAATAAATGGAATATCACGTAACAGTGTTTAACGTATGGCGATATAATTTTTTGTTCGATTTTTCAACCAACCAATGTCATCGATGTCAATAGCAGAGTGCCCAAGGTCCTTGCCCATCTTCAGTAGTTCTTCTCTTCTCTCCCTAATTACCTGAAATATTAAAATTAACTACTGAACGTATCTTGCATATCGAGAAAAGAAAAAGAGAAGAAACATTTGAACAATAATATTCCTTACTCTATCAGTTGTTCCATGTAGCACTTCTAAACACTTCGTGTATCTGCGACCAGGAGCTGTCATATAAAATATGAAGTCTAGGTACAGCCACGGCCGCAGAGCGCGTCTCGCGGTGATCGTTGTGATCCTGTGGGAGTAAAATACAGTTGAATAAGTTATTTGACTGTTTCGTACTAAATGAGGACAAAAAGTAAACATAAAAAATTCGTCAAGATTTTTCCGAAAATATAGATAGATAAATTCATTCTGCAAATAGTTACAAAAACTAATGGCAGAATTTGATGATAATAATAATAATTACAATAATACAATGATAATAATACAATAACAATACTAAAATAAACAGCAATAATAATAATAATAATAATAATTATAATAATAATACTATAATATACAATATCATATAACATGACAAATGAGTAGTAAGCGAAAGGAAGAGCGAACCACAGCAACAGAAATATTGCATCAATTTTGGGTACGATATTGCTTATGGTCATTTTCCACTTCACCTCACACCTCACTGTACTACCCTACACCATACTACATTCCCTGCCAGTTCACTTTTATTCGCTTACCTGACTTCCTCACTGAACATTTCCCTGACCCCCCCCCCCTACGCTGCACTACACTTAACTGCAAGTACATTTCTTTTTCTAAATAGTAAATGCAAACTACATAATATTGTTAATGTAAACTATATTATTATATTCTGTCTAACTTATTTCTAAACATTTTTACAGGAAATATACATTTCCGGTAGCCTTGAAGCCGTGATTTCAATTTCTCGTATAAATCCATAGTTTAACTACGTATCAAAACACAATAATAAAAAAATCGATATGGAAATTTTGCTCGGGAATATATTCACATTCCAAAAAAATTGAAACGTTTTCTTCAAAGTTACAGCCTAATATGAACGTGAAAAATCCTCCAACCATATTGGACCAGCTCCGTGTGGAATATATTTCAAATCATTAGAAATTAAGGTAATGCTAATCTTTAGCTCCCAATTCGCTCCTCACAGTTTATGAAAAACTTTCAATGGATTCATAATTATAATTATATATACAGGTGAGTCATGTAACTTTAGCACCTTCTGTAACTTTTGAACGGTTGAAGTTATTGCAATGAAGTTTTCACGGAAGTGCATTAGAAAATAGGGCTAACTGATACATGTATTTATTTCTATTTTATCACTTGTATTTTACGAGATATTCGAGGTAATTTTGTTTTTCCAAATGGAACTATACATTTTTTTTCCAGTCCTTCATGACGAGCGTAAAAAGACAAATTCAATGTTATACATATTGTCATATGCTAGACAGGTTGTTTTTTTTTGAGTAATTATAATTTTTTTGCGACTTGTGTTTAACGAATATTTCGAATGTAACAGTCCTCCATACTAGGAATGGGCGAGTAACAAATAATAATCGATTAATATCTAATCAGTACTTTTTTGTTTAGATTAATATGCATCGATTAATGGTTTCGAATTAATCAATTAATTTTATATAATGGATTAAATGTTCACGTATTTTAAATAATGTATAAAATCGTTAATTTTAATTTGTTGTGATCATCAAACATTACTTATTTGATTGACCCAGTGTGCCACATTATCCGAATATGGTCATTTTTACGTTAAAACCATAGAAATACACTCTTTTCAAATGGCCATAGCTCTGTAAGTTTTTATTCCAAACACATTTAATTGAGACAAAATTAAAGTTTAAAATATCTACTTTAAGAACTAGTGACAAGGTGAGTACGCACCGCTAGTAAATAAGTGCTTCCTCTGGGCCTTATGGGTAGAGATTAGCCCTAAGCCTAAGTGAAGGAAACCCTGACAGAAGAACATGAGCGGAGAGGGCTCTGGAAGATGAAGCCAACCACCGGTAGCGGTAGCTCAGTGCATCAACTGATGCCACTGCAGCGCCTCTGACCGGGAGGTCCTAGGTTCCCACTCCCCACGGCGGCAGGATTTTCGACACTAGCTTTTCAGCTAGGTCGAATTCAGTCGCTGTCTGGAGGAGAATTCAAGCGGCCGGCTGCTCTGATCGGTAGTTTTCCGTGGTTTCTCCGATCAACACCAGGCGAATGCCGGAGCAGTACCCTACCGAACGGGCCACGGACCGCGCGCGATCTGTCCTTCCTCTTCCTTGTCCTATCCTCTCCTCTTGCACACACACACACACACACACACACTTATACTAACATGCACTACACTACCACATATTCCGGGAGGCCGGTCGGGAGCTTAGAGCTTGTCCCGGCAGGGGCGGTGCCCCGCTGGTGGGAGAGTCCTGGTTAGGGGAAAACCCCACTAGCCGACGGTAGGTCGGCGCCGGATCTCGCCATCCAGTGGGGGAAGATCACCGCCATCTCCCGAGAAAAAAACCATGCACTACACTAACGGGACTAATGACCAAAGCAGTTGATGCGCCCGGAAACACGAAAAAATCAAATCAAATCAATGAAGCCAACCTTACTAGGGAAGTGAACCCAACACAAATCT
The DNA here is from genome assembly GCA_011170035.1 of Teleogryllus occipitalis. Classification (NCBI taxonomy): domain Eukaryota; kingdom Metazoa; phylum Arthropoda; class Insecta; order Orthoptera; family Gryllidae; genus Teleogryllus; species Teleogryllus occipitalis. Next base: position 26,829 of record BLKR01005850.1, read on the forward strand.
CGGTTCTCCAGATTGGAGGTTGGAGCGGAGAGGGCCAGTAACCCACCCACCATAAAAAACACAATTACTTTCAGTGACCACACAAACTGCCTTGGAAACGAAAATACGACTATGGCAAAGAAAACTGGAAAACTTATTTGGAAAACGGATTATTTGAAGAAACGGACAGCCTGACTGTAGAGGAGTTGCAAGAAGCCCTAAAAACATGAGAAATTGTAAAGCACCGGGATTGAACAACAAAAACACTGCACTTTTGAAATGTGCTGGAATTGTATTTCATTTGCGCTTTTTACATTTTTATAATGTGTTGGAAAACCAATAATTACCGAGGAATATGCGTCTTAGATACTACATACAAACAGTATGCTAGAATATTAAACAATCGTTTGAAAGCCATAGCAGAATCATTTATATCTCAAGAGCAAGTTGGTTTTAGAAAAGGGCGAGCTTGTACAGATGCCCTATTCACAATCAAAAGAATAATTGAAGAAAGAAGGGAGTTTAACTGCGAAACACATATGGCATTCATAAATCTAGAGAAGGTTTTTGATAATGTCAACAGAACATTGCTTTGGAGAATTCTAAAAATAAAGGGGATACCCAAATCACCTGATATGAGCTATTAAATGCCTGTATACGGGAACCACAGTGGGCTTAAATATAAACTAACGAAGCAGATTCCCCAAATAAAGGAGTGAGACAAGGTTTCAGCCTCATGCCAACAATGTTTAATATTTACATGGACATGTTCAGAGCATGGAAAGTACAGGTAGATAATGGAATTCATCTAGGGAAAAAATGTTTATTTTAAATTCTTATGCTATGCTGATGACCAAGTTATCTTGTAAGATAGTGAAGACAAGCTACAAAACGCAGTGCATATTTTAAATAATATTGCGAAAATTTACAATTTTAAAATTTCGACCAAGAAAACACAAACAATGGCTTTTAAAGCAAAGTTCCTAGTTAGAACCAAAATTGTAACTGACAATAAAATTGTATAACAAACGAAGCATTTAAATTACTTAAGTTGCTATGTTACTTATGAAAAAGATATGGATTTCAACGATAAATTAAATAAGTTTAGAAATATATGTGGAAATATTCACAGCAATTTAAAAAATAAAAAGATACACTATCAAGTTTTTCAATAATATTGCTGTTCCTGTACTTTTGTATGGAAGTGAATCGAACGTAATATTGGAAAGAGATAAAAGTAGAATTCAGGTGGCGGAATTGCAATTTTTAAGAAGTACTCTAGGATACACCCTCTTGGATAAAAAGAGGAATGTGTATATAAGAGAAGAGTTAAATGTCACACCTGTGTTAGATAAAATACGTACTAATAAGAATAAATAGTGCGAACATTTGGAAAGGATCCCGAATAAGGGATTGCCGGCATTAGCTCTTCAATACATTTCACAAGGAAGAAGAGATGTAGACAGGCGTAAGAAAAAGTGGACACCGGAACAAACACCGAAAGCATAATCCTTGTTGGTAGAAGAACTATTACAATTCAATATTAAATACATCATTGCTTTACTTTTACATCTATGTAATAAAATACTATATCTCAGAAGAGTACCAAGTTTTTTAACACTTACTCGTTTACAGCTTGTACGTAGGTGGAGTTTGCATTATTCTGAGCGTTCATCTTGACCCCCATTGCCGTTTCTGAAAATATAAATAGTTACAAAAACAAAACAGTGGGGCTACAGAATGGCACGGGCATTCTCGAAGTAGTAAGTTTCATATCTTTAATTTAGACTAGCTTTTCAGATTTACCCAGCTCTTTTCAGAGCTGATTTATACCAAAATCACTTTTTTTCCAATTTTCTTAATTTTTCAGTCCTTCAAAATCATATCTAAGAGTAAAAATTGAGCAAAAAGTGATTCGAGAAAATATCGATTGAACACTCCTAAAAATGTTCAATTTTGAACACTTTTCACAAAAAGGTTTTGTGTCCTAAATTTAAATAGAAATCATATGAAGCACGTGCTCTCAAAAATACAGTAACGTGTTAAAACATGCCCGTAATTAAATGTTAACGACGTAAGAGATATTAAACTAGTAGTACACAGCTCGCAGGGACGGAGGTAAAGCTCGCAGGGACGGAGGTAAAGCTCGCAGGGACGGAGGTAAAGCTCGCAGGGACGGAGGTAAAGCTCGCAGGGACGGAGGTAAAGCTCGCAGGGACGGAGGTAAAGCTCGCAGGGACGGAGGTAAAGCTCGCAGGGACGGAGGTAAAACTCGCAGGGACGGAGGTAAAGCTCGCAGGGACGGAGGTAAAGCTCGCAGGGACGGAGGTAAAGCTCGCAGGGACGGAGGGAAAAGCTCGCAGGGACGGAGGCTAAAACTCGCAGGGACGGAGGTAAAGCTCGCAGGGACGGAGGTAAAAGCTCGCAGGACGGAGGTAAAGCTCGCAGGGACGGAGGTAAAGCTCACGCAGGGACGGAGGTAAAGAAAGCTCGCAGGGACGGAGGTAAAGCTCGCAGGGACGGAATTAAAGCTCAGGGACGGAGGTAAAGCTCGCAGGGACGGGGGTAAAGCTCGCAGGGACGGAGGTAAAGCTCGCAGGGACGGAGGTAAAGCTCGCAGGGACGGAGGTAAAGCTCGCAGGGACGGAGGTAAAGCTCGCAGGGACGGAGGTAAAAATAGGAGCAGGGTAAGAGAGAAAAGCTCACCGCAGATAACGTCGCCTGCGAGCAGCTTGGCGAGCGGCAAGTCAATAGTGGCTCCACAGGAAGGGAGGAAAGGAGAGAAGCGGGGTACGAGAGAAGGGCTCAGAAGGGTGACTATCTGACAGGCCGCAAGCCGAAGGTGGCTCCGCAGGAAGGGTGGTAAGAAGAGAAGCTGGCTAAGAGAGAGGCTCACCGCAGATTACGTCGAGGGTGAGCAGCTTGACGAGCCGCATGTCAAAGGTGGCCCTGCAGGGAGAGAGGTAAGAAGAGAAGTGGGGTACCAGAGTGGCTCACGGCAGAGGTCGAGGGTGAGTAGCTTAACGAGCGGCAAGTCGAAGGTAGCTCCGCAGGAGGAGAGGTAAGAATAGAAGCGGGGTAATAGTGAGGCTCACCGTACATGTCGAAGGTGAGCAGCTGGACGAGTGGCAAGTCAAAAGTGGATCCGCAGGAAATGAGGTAATCAGAGAACGGGTTGCGAGAGTGGCCCACCGCAGATGTCGAGGGTGAGCAGATTGACGAGTAGCAAGTCAAAGGTGGCTCTGCAGGGAGTGGATAAGAAGAGAAGCGGGATAAAACAGGCTCATCGCAGATGATATTGAGGGTGAGCAGCTTGACGAGGGGCAAGTCAAATGTTGTTCCACAGGGAATGAGTAAGAAGAGAAGCGGAGAAAGAGCGAGGCTCACCGCAGATGACGTCGAGGGTGATCAGCTTGACGAGGGGCAAGTCAAGGATGGCTCTGCAGGGAGTGGATAAGAAGAGAAGCGGGGTAAAAGAGGCTCACCGCAGATGACGTCGAGGGTGAGCAGCTTGACGAGGGGCAAGTCAAAGGTGGCTCTGCAGGGAGCGGATAAGAAGAGAAGCGAGGTAAAAGGGCTCACCGCAGATGACGTCGAGGGTGAGCAGCCTAACGAGGGGCAAGTCGAAGGTGGCTCAACAGGGAGTGGATAAGAGAAGCGGGGTAAGAGAGGCTCACCGCAGATGACGTCGAGGGTGAGCAGCTTGACGAGGGGCAAGTCGAAGGTGGCTCTACAGGGAGTGGATAAGAGAAGCGGGGTAAGAGAGGCTCACCGCAGATGACGTCGAGGGTGATCAGCTTGACGAGGGGCAAGTCAAGGATGGCTCTGCAGGGAGTGGATAAGAAGAGAAGCGAGGTAAAAGAGGCTCACCGCAGATGACGTCGAGGGTGAGCAGCCTAACGAGGGGCAAGTCGAAGGTGGCTCTACAGGGAGTGGATAAGAGAAGCGGGGTAAGAGAGGCTCACCGCAGATGACGTCGAGGGTGAGCAGCTTGACGAGGGGCAAGTCGAAGGTGGCTCAACAGGGAGTGGATAAGAGAAGCGGGGTAAGAGAGGCTCACCGCAGATGACGTCGAGGGTGAGCAGCTTGACGAGGGGCAAGTCGAAGGTGGCTCAACAGGGAGTGGATAAGAGAAGCGGGGTAAGAGAGGCTCACCGCAGATGACGTCGAGGGTGAGCAGCTTGACGAGGGGCAAGTCGAAGGTGGCTCTACAGGGAGTGGATAAGAGAAGCGGGGTAAGAGAGGCTCACCGCAGATGACGTCGAGGGTGATCAGCTTGACGAGGGGCAAGTCAAAGGTGGCTCTGCAGGGAGCGGATAAGAAGAGAAGCGAGGTAAAAGGGCTCACCGCAGATGACGTCGAGGGTGAGCAGCCTAACGAGGGGCAAGTCGAAGGTGGCTCAACAGGGAGTGGATAAGAGAAGCGGGGTAAGAGAGGCTCACCGCAGATGACGTCGAGGGTGAGCAGCTTGACGAGGGGCAAGTCGAAGGGGGCTCTACAGGGAGTGGATAAGAGAAGCGGGGTAAGAGAGGCTCACCGCAGATGACGTCGAGGGTGATCAGCTTGACGAGGGGCAAGTCAAGGATGGCTCTGCAGGGAGTGGATAAGAAGAGAAGCGAGGTAAAAGAGGCTCACCGCAGATGACGTCGAGGGTGAGCAGCCTAACGAGGGGCAAGTCGAAGGTGGCTCTACAGGGAGTGGATAAGAGAAGCGGGGTAAGAGAGGCTCACCGCAGATGACGTCGAGGGTGAGCAGCTTGACGAGGGGCAAGTCGAAGGTGGCTCTACAGGGAGTGGATAAGAGAAGCGGGGTAAGAGAGGCTCACCGCAGATGACGTCGAGGGTGAGCAGCTTGACGAGGGGCAAGTCGAAGGTGGCTCAACAGGGAGTGGATAAGAGAAGCGGGGTAAGAGAGGCTCACCGCAGATGACGTCGAGGGTGAGCAGCTTGACGAGGGGCAAGTCGAAGGTGGCTCTACAGGGAGTGGATAAGAGAAGCGGGGTAAGAGAGGCTCACCGCAGATGACGTCGAGGGTGATCAGCTTGACGAGGGGCAAGTCAAGGATGGCTCTGCAGGGAGTGGATAAGAAGAGAAGCGAGGTAAAAGAGGCTCACCGCAGATGACGTCGAGGGTGAGCAGCCTAACGAGGGGCAAGTCGAAGGTGGCTCTGCAGGGAGTGGATAAGAAGAGAAGCGGGGTAAAAGAGGCTCACCGCAGATGACGTCGAGGGTGAGCAGCTTGACGAGGGGCAAGTCAAAGGTGGCTCTGCAGGGAGCGGATAAGAAGAGAAGCGAGGTAAAAGAGGCTCACCGCAGATGACGTCGAGGGTGAGCAGCTTGACGAGGGGCAAGTCAAAGGTGGCTCTGCAGGGAGCGGATAAGAAGAGAAGCGGGGTAAGAGAGGCTCACCGCAGATGACGTCGAGGGTGAGCAGCTTGACGAGGGGCACGACGTCAAAGGTGTCGCCACCCGCGCGCTGTCGCAGCTGCCGCACGAACTCGTCCCCGCAGCTGAGGAAGACGGGCACGAACTGCTCCAGGATGCGGAAGTGGAAGGCCGGCGTCAGCGCTTTGCGCCGTGCCCGCCATTTGTCGCCTGCGCACAAGCAAACGCAGCGTTAAATGATAGCATCACTTCGCAATTCTAGAAATTCGGCTGCCAGTTACCAAATGCATTATACAACTGATATTCTACCTACACTACAGCTATTATTTGAAAATTCACTAACCGATGGAAGAGCAAGCGGTTCTCATAAAAATACATACTTCTAATTATTTTAAAAAAATCAATAATTACTTCAAAATGGGTCGTAAGATTGATTTCGGGGTATTGATTTTGTTCAATGGTTGAAAGACATGCAAAAATTCTGCCGACATTCTTGCTTTGGAACGAAGATAAGTGAATATTATTGACTTAAATATATTTAGGGTAGACAAATCACATCGTTTTCCACGCACGCATCGCAAATGTCCATTTTACTTTCTTGTATACGTACGTATATACAGAGTATTATACATAGTTTAGAGAAAGTTATGTACTAATGCTGTGGAAAATTGATTTCGAGATTTCAACGGAAATACAGGTTTTGGCGTCCCCTGATACCAAAACTGTTTTTTTAACTTCTGTCTGTCTGTCTTGTCTGTCTGTGAACAATACTAGCGCCGAAATCATACGTACGATCTTTTCCAAATTGAAGTAACCCCTGTTCATCTGGCTATAGTAGAAGCTTTGAAATTTTGAAAAACTTTCTTTAAAAGTTGGAGGTACTTAACATGAAGCCCCTCAGAAATTTTAAAACTTTTCTACAGGAGGACTCCCCCGGGAGCGATGGCTCAGCGAGTGCATCAACTGATGTCACTGCAGTGCCTCTGACCAGGTGGTCCTAGATTTGAGTCCCGCCGGCGGCAGGATTTTCGACACTAGCTTTTCAGCTAGGTCGAATTCAGTCGCTGTCTGGAGGAAAATTTTAGCGGCCGGCTGCTGTGATCGGTAGTTAACCGTGTTTTCTCTGATCGTCACCAGGCGAATGCCGGAGCAGTACCCTACCAAACGGGCCACGGACCGCGCGCGATATTTCCTTCCTCGTCTTTGCCCCACCCTTTGCTCTCTTTTCTTTCTATCTCTTTCTTTCTTTCTTTCTCCCTCTCTTTCTTTCTCTCTCTCTCCCTCTCTTTCTCTCTCTCTCTCACACACACACGCACGCGCACTTACACGCACTAATATCCATCTCAGGAGATTAGAGCCAATCCCGACCCGAGCGGTGGCGCGCTGGGGGGAGATACGTGGATGTGGGAAAGCACGCAAGACTTGTAAGTCGGGGGGCGAAAGGCGCATTGCCGAATTTGTTAAGTCATCCAGAAGACCAGGCCTGAGCCTGGCTAAAATAAGATATGACTGATTGACTGCATGCGCCACGGTTCGAGACAATATTAAATTTCATGCGCCAGCAGCAGTACATGGATATTTACCAAAACGAATTTTCACCAATTGATTAGGAAAAAATCATGGCCTTTGTGTTTAAAACGGATCTTTTAATTTTTTGGAAGTATATTATGTTAAGCCACGATAAAATTTTCTAAGTTTAAAAAGAAAGGCTTCAATTTGTTTAAATGTTTGCTTAAATTAAGAAGAGTACGCTTATAAAAATTACGCCAGTCCAATTTTCATTAAAACCTCTGAAATTTTTCAAATTGTGAAAATGAACTTTGTTTGACATCCTTATGTAATTGCATTATTGAAGATAAAGATATTCTTCTGAATGAAATATATTCTACAAAATTAGAAATTGTCCAATATATGTTTACAAAAAATGAGTTCTGCGTTATTGAGAAGCTGAATTGTAACAATTAAAAATGTAAGAAATATTTTCTCAAAAAACGGCCCCTGTTGTTTGGTTTCTCACATACTACATACGTAGTATAGAGAAGGTTATGCAATGCTGCAGCAAAAACCGGCGATTTTTCTGCAAAAAAAATTGTATTGTATTTATCTCTGATACCGAAAAATGGGACAATTCTTTCTCTATGGATGTAAATTTCTTTCGCTAACACACTGCAAGTCAGAATGTTTTTGGTGGGCCCTTGAAACCGAAAATTTTTTTACGGCAAAATGTCTTTCCGTCGTCCGTCTGTCCACCCGTCTGCCCATCCCTGCCTGTCTGACTATCCATCTATGAACAATGCTAGCGACTAATAGCAACAATTGCGACTGTAAACAGGATCTTCACCAAAATTGACATTCCCCAATGAATCTGGCTGATTTTGCGACCCCTTGAATTTAAAAACAATGTTTTAATTTTGGGGGGAACTCTACTTGAATTACAAATAAGTTAAGGAAATATTTTGATTCCTCCTAGTAATGTTGCTCCCCTTTCATTTTCTTTGCTTATTACCTCTGCGGTAAGAGGCCCAATGTGTGTTTCACTTCAGATCAGAATATTTTATTCTGAACTCTTGTTATCTGATTGAAGAGTTTGTTTTTGAATGTCCAAAACAATGATATATGTCATGGTCATTGAGATGGACAGTAGCCTACATATTTTTATATAAAACTGTTACCACTATATTATTACTTTTCTTCATTTGAAAGAACATCTGTAGGTTCCCTTTATTTTTTAAGAACATACCTTAGATTTAATGAAACAATATTTACAGAATAGGAAAAATTGGTAAACAGAACTGTTTTTACAGGTGTACTGCAAAGATACGCTTAGAGGCCATTTTGGGTGGAAAAATTATCAATCTCTCGTCGACATCAGTATGACAGGAGATATACCACATGAAATGAGTTTGTGTTGGTAGGAAATAAATACTGAATGACATGAAACATTGAATGCTCATAATTAAAACTAACAGATATTGTATGTTAACATAAATTTTAAAATGTCATTTTATTTAAAATTACATTTAGAACATAAAGTATAAGAAATTAGAAAGATGAAAACTTCTGCATGATTGTAATTGCGTTGGGTTACTTGCCTGAGGAAAGAAGTAGCCCCGTTCCCAGCCATGGCTCTAGAAGTTTGTTGTAGAAGAAGCTCTTGGATAAATATTTGTAGACGGAAAGAATCCACTGAAATTTAGAAAGAAGATATCATTGTGAATTCATATAGTTCAAAAACTACTTGAAGAAACAATGTTTACATGTATATAATTCTATATATTAATAATAAGTTTTTACAGAAAAACGAAAACCTTCAGCTTTTTATTCACAAAAGATACATAAAGTTCAGGAAGGGGAGATAAAGGCCTAATATATAAATCAGTGTAGTGTCAGAGTGTATTAAATGTAAAGACTAATCAGACCAATGGTATGATTATCTACAAGAAAATGTACATGTTATGTACTGGGCAGAAATACAATCTGCACATTAATTATAATTAATTATAATCTTAATAATTAATTAAATGATATTGAAAACGATTGCTACATATAAAGTTTGCCAATGCACAAAGCAAGCGAACTTAAAAATAATTGAAACATATGAAGGTATTATATCTCGAGGAAAAGCAGATTTGTATGCCGTTGATTTATGTTGGCCACTATCAAAATATAAATTTAAAAGTCAATATGTATTTGTTATAACAGATGTGTTTACGAAGTTTGTTCAAATGTATCCCATGACAAAAGCTACGGCCAGATCTTCTCTTGAGAAATTAATTTTTTAAGAAATGTGGAAAACCAAAAAGAATATTATCGGATAACGGAACCCAATTCACGAGTCATCTTTGGGAAACAACAGTATTGCAATTAGGAATAGAACCCATTTTAACATCTATGAGATACCCGCAGTCAAATTCTACTGAACGTGTCATGAAAGAGTTACAATGCTTGTTTAGAAGATTACTAACTTTTCCAAATATTTTCCTTTTATCTATCATTACATTTTTAACACCTAAATTATCTTCTATCCATTTCCCCATCACCTCTTTATCATACTTCTTGTCCTTTTTAGACCTTTAACTATAATATTATTCCTTGTCTATTCTTTCTCTAATTTTTCAATTTTTTCCCCATACAAAAGAATCTATTTTTTCTTAAATCTTTCCATTTCCACACTCTCTTTTATTTTACATCTTTTCCAAATTATTAACTCCTTCCTCTAGTTTTTTTACCTTTTTATCTATTACCAGAAACGTTTTCTCTTACCTGCAATTCACCTCGCATTTCTGTCATTCCTTCCCTGATTTTTTTCAGCTGTCCACCTATTTCGTTTCTTATCTTCTCCATATTTCTCTGAAATTCTTTCCCAACCACTCCTTCAAATCCTCCAAATCTTCCAACCTTGTACTGTCTAACCTGACCGTATTACTTTTATTTACTTTATCAATATCATTACCCACTTTTCCTCCAACCATGCTATCATCCTTCCCTGTTTCACATAAACCTTTCTTTTGATTCTTCTTTAAAATAAATCTTTCTAAGGATCATGTTTCCAGTCTTTGCACCTTGTTGCTTTACTTGCTCTTTCCTTTTGATTTCTCCTAATTACACCCCTTCTTTTATTGTTCATCTCTATCTCTTACTATACAGTACACTCTGACTCATATATTTCATATAACTCTCATATAATTCTACTACAAAATACTTCGACTCATATAATTCGACACCTAAAAAACAAAATAGATAAATTCCATGTATCTAAATTACAACAATAAAATATATGTAAACGCACACAAACAGTATCCTTAATAACTCAGTAAACTATAAATTAATAGTGAAAAAATAGAACACTTGTACATTAAACAATAGAATATTTAATAACTTGAAGATAAGAAAACTCAAAAACGATCAGTTTATGAAGATAAAAAAAATTCCATTTGTTAACTTAAACCAATATTTATATATGCAAATTAAGAATTATTAATTATAAAAGAAGCTAATTTTAATGTAATACAAAAATATTTTTATGTATTTTGTATTCTTTTTGAATCTGCCTAAGGACTGAATATTGAACGAAGAAAATGAAAATATAGTCAGCAAAGCTTACTACATTCAATTCAATTTAAACTACTCAAATACTATTAAAAAAATTCATTCTTCAATATCAAAAAATCAGTTTTTCGTTTATTTCTTTTAAATCCACTGCCCCCATGTGCGTTTGAACCCGTGGACGGGGCTCTAGGATGCCACTTCGCTGACCTCCATATCTCTGGTGTTGGGTACACTATAATACTCCTATTACACTTAACTTCAAAGTTGTGTATGTACAATTACCTCATTGTCTTGTGGGCGCGATGATATAACACACAGAAGAGGCCCCATGTAAAAGCGTCCTAAAGGTTGAAATTTGGCCACCAAATCCGATACCAGCGTGTGGATAACTAAAAAAAAAAAAATAAATAAAAAAAAAAATAATAATAAAATTCATGTAGTGTACCAAATAAATGTAGCTTCACTACGCGAATATTTTGTTGAGCTCTCCTTTTGCTTTTTGTGGTAGGAGTGAGTAGAGTCGGGTGGGCAGTGGGCAGTTTTGTTAATAATGCAAAGCGACCAAATCTGCAATTCGTTTACCAAAGCAAATAAGTTTTCTATACGTCGGGAGCAGAAATACCTATTTTATCAAATGTTGCTAATCTCGTGCTTTATAATAATAATAATAATTACTATTATTATTATTTTATTTTTAAAACTTTTATTCATCTTTCAACTGTTTATAGATAGATAGATATTTATTATTCTGCAGGTAGGTATATACAACCTGGTGACAGAACACTACAATTTACTTATTACAAATATTTACTTTAAATTATTTAAAGACATAATAATAATAATATAATATGATAATATAATAATATAATAATATAATAATAATATGCTAACAATAATAGCATTAACTACATTTTATGGTTGGCCTGCAAAGTTATTTTAAACTATTAAATACAAGACTACACGACTTTGTAATTACACTTCACTTTCACTCCACTTCACTTCACAACATTCGAAATTCACTTCTCTTTTTACTTCTATACTGCACAACACGTCACCACACTTCAATACAATACTACTTTGAATAGAATTATATATTTAGTACAGGAACGCATTTAATTGTAATTAACACAATAATAATAGCAATAAAAATGTCAATAATAATCAAATAATAACTAATATAATAATCCAACTTACTAAATTAGTAAAGTTTACAAATACCATTAGTTAATTTATTTTTAAATTTTTGAATACCTAGAGGAAAGGGTTCCAAGGCTGTAGCAGGTACCTTATTTCAGTCCGTTATTGTTCTATTTGTAAATGAAAATTTTCCAACATCTGTTCTCAGTGGCCTAAACTGAATTTTGTGCTTGTGATCCCCCCTACTAAAGTACGAAGGTCTACCCAATCGGATGTAGATATCTTTCCAAGCTGCACAACCGGCATACGCTTTGTACAGGGCACAGAGTCTTGCCTTAACTCTCGTAATTTCTAAAGACTCCCATTCTACATTCTTCCTAGTCCCTCGGAAAGTAAATATATACGCTCTTCTCTGTACTCTACTCAAATATTCCTTTTGGGAATTTCTATAAGGGTCCCAACAAACAGCCCCGTTTTCCATTAATGGACGAACTAGAGATAAATAAGCTAATTCTCTCGCTTTCGCAGTACTCTTTTAGTATTCGCATAGTAAAATGCATAGCAATGCATTACAGTTAAAATGTTAAGAAGGGGTTCTGGAGCTCAAGAAAACGTGCGTAGTTGGTACCTCTCCTCCTGGCGTCACAGTTTTTACGGATCTTTGGTTAAATAATTTTTTTTTTTTTCAAAAAGGGAACAGAGAGTCTGACAAAGAAATCATGATTTAAGTGTTACACTTTATTAGTCATTACAAAATATAATTGAAAATTGAGTTGAATTTAATAATAAAGGTTAACACAGAAGTAATTATTTTTCAGCCCCTCTGCCACCGTCACTTATAAAAATGTGGAATCCTTTAGCAACTCCTACTGCAATGCTAACGTCCATACGTTCTGCATTTTCCTTCTCAGGCTGAAATAAAGACGCCATTTTTATCGTTATTTGATACATACAAGAAAAAAATACACTAACAAAAATACAATAACAAAAAATTGCAACCGTTTTCGAGAAAAAAGGTTGTAAAAATTGCCTAAATTTCGTGAAAAACTTCGGGGAAACTACACAAATTTTCGAAATATTGTACACGACGTTATTTCAATATCTGTTTTTCAACAAAAAATTTTATTAAGAAACTAGCGGTGCTACAGAATGGCTCAGATTTTCTCACACAATTAATTTTTTTAATATAGTTAATCTGGGCTATATTTTCGGTATTGCCCCACTCTCGTCCCAGCTGCTAGAACCTGTAGGCGCGTAAAAGTCGTTTCGAGCGCGTTGCTCATGATGGGCGCCGTATGAAACCTGCTAGCCCTTTGCGATTTTACGAGCAAGGGTCTTAAATCCCCCACCTCCGAAGTCTTGAGAGAAAACATCGAGCGCGTTGCCAATAATGGACGCCGTATGGCACCTGCCAGTCCTTTGCGATTTTACGAGCAAGGTTCTTAAAACCCACCTTTGTGGATTCGGTGGTATAACGGTCAGCGTACCGTTGTACCCTAGGTTGCGGGTTCAAACCCGATCGAAGCCGTGGATTTTTAAGGGTAAAAAAATCCTTCGTACGCCTTCCTTCGGAGGGGAAGTAAGGCCGGCCCATGTAGTAGATTTACTGCATGTAAAATATCCTCAAGCCTAAAAGAAGCCTCTGAGCAAAATTCAGATCCGCCTATTTCGTTGCCCAAGATAATACCTCCTTTGTCCGCTAGGTGGTGAAAGGAGCGTAACGAAATTTGCGTGGTTAGACGGAAGAGCGGGCCTGATGGCCTGAGTCTCGCCACGTAAAATAAGGCATTTAACTAACTAACCGCCGAAGTCTTGAGAGAAGATGTCGAGCGCGTTGCCGATGATGGGCAGCGAGGAAGGACCAGGGAACTTGCTGCCCCAGTAGACGACCCTCGCGCGCCGTCTGGCCAGGGCCCACAGCGCCGCCGGCGCCGCCAGGGCTGCCAACACCCAGCTCCACAGCCGACTCAGCGGCCGCGGGGAGCTGCAAAACACAGGCGGCCCTCTCATGGGTTGGTTGGTAGTGATTCCGGCGCGTCAACACCTTAGGCCATTAGTCCTGTAAGTGTAGTACATGTGTTTTTCTCGGGAGATGGCGGGGATCTTCCCTCGCTGGATGATGAGATCCGGCGCCGACCTACCGTCGACTAGCGAGACCACCCAAACCAGGTATCTCCCACCAGCGGGGCACCGCCCCAGCCGGGACAAGCTCCCGACCGGTCTCCCGGAATTTGTGGTAGTGTAGTGCATGTTAGTGTAAGTGTGTGTGTAAGGGGAGAGGATAGGACAAGGAAGAGGATGGACAGATCGCGCGCAGTCCGTGGCCCGTTTGGTAGGGTACTGCTCCGGCATTCGTCTGGTGATGATCGGAGAAACCGCGGGAAACTACCGATCAGAGCAGCCGGCTGCTAGAATTCTCCTCCAGACAGCGACTGAATTCGACCTAGCTGAAAAGCTAGTGTCGAAAATCCTGCCGCTGTGGGGAGTGGGAACCTAGGACCTCTCGGTCAGAGGCGCTGCAGTGACATCAGTTGATGCACTGAGCTACCGCTACCGGTAGTTGGCCTTGGCCTTTGCCGACAATTCGTCGCTGATAACTAGAGACCGGAAAAATATGTTGTATGAAACGTCAAAATATGTACATAAATATGTAACTAAAACAGAATATGTAATAAACATGTAAAATCGGATGGAATATGTAATATTAAAATTCACTAATTATAAAACATATTTACATAATTCGAAATTACATTTATAAAACTTTTCCTTAAACGAATTTTAAAAGTAATACAAACTTTTCAAAAATCATTTGGAGAGCTTATGTTCATGCATACTTTGCACCATACAACTTTCCCATCAGTAGTAAAGGCGTCATCTATTGCTATTCAGGACTGTAGTTTTGCAGCCCGATTAGACGCAATAGAAGACATCGTACTAACTAGCGATATCTACGACTAGCAAACATCACTACAACGTGAAGCACTTTCATTTAATGTTACATTTAGCGATCGCCAATGTTTCTAAAAAATTAAGGTTAAAAGTTACGATCTGCGACGTGAGTGATACTTAAAAGTGAAAAAATTTCAGCGTGCGCACTTCTCGCCACTGAGTTAACTGAAAACAGACGCGCGGGAGTGTGAGAACATCACGCGTCTTCACATGGGCTACCTGAAGGTGACAGCACGCAGTAATAATGTAGAAAAAAATGCAGATTTTGTAAGACAATTTTCTTTTCATAAAAGTATACTTAATTAACTACTTTTTTGTAACTTATTGTTAGTCAGTGTGAGCTTAGTGCATGTAAAGTTAAGATATTCTGCCACCAAGTTACGACACTTAATAGCAGATTAATAAAAAATTCTAACAAAATGTAATAAAATTGAAGAAAATAAATATAATAAAAAATATTTCGTGAAAATACCAAAATACCTATGTAAAATATGTAATATGGTGCCAAATATGTAAAAATATGTAACAAAAAAATTGAATATTGTGGTAGGACGGGGAGGATTCGCCAAGATTACAAATTTGAGAACGATAAGTAGGAAGACAAAAAATATGTAATTATGCGGTCTCTACTGAAAACCGAAGCAGGGAGCGGCACACCGGGGCTCATACTCAGAAAGAAACATTAAAGTGTAACAGGAAACGTAAATTTCGATTAAATATAACAAGCATATTTTATGAAATTAATTTTAGACATCTTTTTCTTAAAACAAGTGAAGCAATATCTGGTGTCAGTCCTTGAGCTGTCGCAATGAATACAACTCTTCAATGTCTTGTCCTTAAGTAGGGTTCTTTCTTTGTTTTTTATTCTTTTCATTGTAGAGAAAAAATTCTCTCAATAATATGTTGAACCAAACAAAGATACAATCTCCGCAGCATTTTATGGAGCTTGGGGAAGACTTCCATCTGCTATCATCGGGACAAATTAAGAGTATTACAATACCTGTGCTTCAGAAGTAGAGAGTTCTACAAATCTGATATTTCCAACTGTATCGGCGATGGCATGGTATCCGATGAGACAGAAAAAGGTGTTTTGACTTCCTCTGACATCCATCGCACTACTAAGATTGCTTCCAATAAAAGCAAAGCGACAGTGATAAGAGCGCATTCCCCTCCACAACCTCCTTGGCTGACCACGAGGGCACGCGGACGCGCCCGCGGGCACCCGTGCCCGCAAGAGGCCGAGTTGGTTTGGTTTGGTTTGGTTTGTTTTTTTCGTGTTTCCGGGCGCGTTAACTGCTTTGGTCATTAGTCCCGTTAGTGTAGTGCATGTTTTTCTCAGGAGATGGCGGTGATCTTTCTCCGCTGGATGGCGAGATCCGGCGCCGACCTACCGTCGGCTAGTGGGGTTTTCCCCCAACCAGGACTCTCCCACCAGCGGGGCACCGCCCCAGCCGGGACAAGCTCTAAGCTCCCGAACGGTCTCCCGAAATATGTGGTAGTGTAGTGTATGTTAGTGTCTGAATGTGTGTGTGTAAGGGGAGAGGATAGGACAAGGAAGAGGAAGGACAGATCGCGCGCGGTCCGTGGCCTGTTTGGTAGGGTACTGCTCCGGCATTCGCCTGGTGTTGATCGGAGAAACCACGGGAAACTACCGATCAGAGCAGCCGACCGCTAGAATTCTTCTCCAGACAACGACTGAATTCGACCTAGCTGAAACGCTAGTGTCGAAAATCCTGCCGCCATCAGGACTCGATCCTAGGAGCTCCCGGTCAGAGACTCTGCAATGACATCAGTTGATGCGTTGTTTCTCCGATCAACACCAGGCGAATGCCGGAGCAGTACCATACAAAACGGGCCACGGACCGCGCGCGATCTGTCCTTCCTCTTCCTTGTCCTATCCTCTCCACTTACACATACTTACACTAACATGCACTACACTACCAAATATTCCGGGAGACCGGTCGGGAGCTTAGAGCTTGTCTTATTTTTATAAACATTTTCTTGTGGTAATTCCATGTTTATTTTTCTAATCTTGTAAGATATTTTTAAATACACTACATTGTAACCATCTTCATGGAGCTCGTCTTAAAACATGTAAATTTTCGTCCACGAAACGAACCAAAATCCTGTTTTTTCTGACACCCCGAAATCCGTAACTCCATAAACGTCTTAATGTAATATGACTTCAAAAATACTACTATGTTCAATAAGTAGGAAAGTATATGAGAAGAAGGTGCTAAAATATTCAAAATGACGCAGTATTTAGAAGGTATTAAACACCAATGCTTGTCAGGGGAATAGTAAATTTACGAAAACGAAATATTTAAAGTAACCGGTTATTGAAATGGCGTGATCAATGACTTTTCTGAATGTTACCTATTTGAAAATTTAACTTTAGTTTCTTTGATACACCAGTACAGTTATTAAGTTGGTTCTGATAAAAAATACATTATTTGTTTATAACCATGGCAGCTTTGAAGAAATATGACATATTTACTGTTATAATAGAATATTAAAATGAGTCAATAATTTTAAAGGCATTAACATTATAGCCTAGTTATTACTAATAAATTGTATTACGAGGTCCAGGAAAAAAACCTGTAGTTCTTACCTCTTGATGCCACCAGAAGTCTCCATTTTCAATGCAAAAAAATATGAAATTTTTGTATCATTAGTCGATAACTCGGATTTAACAATTCAAAGTGGTACTTAAGGACTTGGTCCACTCCACAGACCGTCTTAGTTATACAGGCGAACAAGAACACAGATGACACACTCTTGGGAGAGGCACAAGAAAGAGGTGGTAGCAGATCGTAAACTATGCAACACCACGGCGAACAACACTTCTGCTGGAGCACTTCTCTCAAGAGAATGAGCGCTTCGAATAATCTCGCCGAAATAAAGTCACAGAAGTTACGTAACCGTGTTTCAGAGCGTCAGAAAAAACACCGTAATTTCGTCAAGGACATCGAGTACGCCTTGACTTCAATCTGACCTGGACAAAATAGTGAAGGAAAAAAAAACTGGTTTCGGTAGCGTCCCCCCTCCCCCCATCGCTTGAGAATACGAAACAAGAAGCCCCCTCCATTCTTGCGATTACGTAGATCAGGAGATACTGGGTTGAAGACTTCAATCAGTTTTCGGCCTCAGCGAAATAGCTAGGTGCCGATCCGGTGGCCGAGATCGTTAGGGAAGTAGTGTCGTAGTGATTTCGGTCCCAAGGGTCGTGGGTTCGGATCCCGCCTTCGGCATGGTTGTATTTGTGTTCGTCCTTTCACCCCTTGTCATCACCATATCGAAGAATTATTACTATTATTACTATCCCCCATTTATTGTATATATATATATATATATATATATATATATATATATATATATATATTAATTTTGGTTCTCTTCACATATATTTATAATCTGAAATTTGAACTGCTATTATCTGTATTAATCCCCCCCTCCCGTCGCAATTCATTTTTGCAATTTTATCTGCTATATGTTCCTTATCTTTTGCAATCGTATATCGATTATCCTTTTGTTTTTTATGTTAATTTTGATGTATCCATTAATTGTAATTTAATTTTCTATCTTATTGTGTATTTATTTATAATTTTGTTATATCTTTCTGTATCTTATAGACTGACGATGACGGCAAAGCCGTCGAAAGCCGGCTATCTTAATAAAGCTAGTATGTTGACGAAGATGACCTCTTTTATTTCTTCTTATAAGAACGTCAACAACACCAAATCAGAATTCCCACAAATCACCATATCGTTTCATCTTCATAGTCCCCATACCGATTAAACCAATAGTGGTCGTTAATGACCTAGATGTTGATGCGACCTTAAATAACCAAAAACAAAAACATTAGCTAGGTAGGACATCACTGAATGGGAATTCATTCCGTGGGGATACCAGAAATCTTCTGGTAATCCATAATGAGAGATAGGGATAATCATCCATAACAATAACAGTTGTACTATTTTTTATTAAAACATGCCCAAAGTTAACTTTCGGGAAAACAATTTTCTATCTTCAGTGGGTCTCTAACATAAAGGAGGGAAAAATGCGATAGTGAATAACGAAATAAATAATATTTTATTTTATTTTATTTTATTATTGTATGATTTATTTCATTTCATTTGTCAATTGTATTTCTTATTTTTGCTTTATGTCTATTTGATCCCTTTCTTTATGTTAATATTTCATTTTTTCCTTATGTTAGAGACCCGCTGAAGATGGGGAAATTGTTTTCCCGAAAGTTAACTTTGGGCATGCAATAATAAAAATATTATAAATTATCTCTAAATCGTTGTACAATTTTATTTACTGAATTATAAACTTATTGATTGATTGATTTTTCGTGTTTCCGGGCGCATCAACTGCTTTGGTCATTAGTCCCGTTAGTGTAGTGCATGGTTTTTTTTCTCGGGAAATGGCGGTGATCTTTCCCCGCTGGATGGCGAGATCCGGTGCCGACCTACCGTCGGCTAGTGGGGTTTCCCCCTAACCAGGACTCTCCCACCAGCGGGGCACCGCCCCAGCCGGGACAAGCTCTAAGCTCCCGACCGGTCTCCCGGAATATGTGCTAGTGTAGTGCTTGTTAGTGTAAATGTGTGTGTGTAAGGGGAGAGGATAGGACAAGGAAGAGGAAGGACAGATCGCGCGCGGTCCGTTTGTTAGGGTACTGCTCCGGCATTCGCCTGGTGTTGATCGGAGATACCGCAGAAAACTACCGATCAGAGCAAGCGGCCGCTAGAATTCTCCTCCAGACAGCGACTGAATTCGACCTAGCTGAAAAGCTAGTGTTGAAAATCCTGCCGCCGTGGGGAGTGGGAACCTAGGACCTCCCGGTCAGAGGCGCTGCAGTGACATCAGTTGATGCACTGAGCCACCGCTCCCTATGAATTATAAACTTAAATCTGATTGTCTATAATAAATGGAACCTTGTTATTGTTGTGAATGATAATCTCTATCACTCTGATTGGGAATTCCTTACGCCGATCGTTTACGTAATCTCTCTTCAATATTTTTTAGGAGAATGACGGAGCTATATCTTAAACTGGGGGTCACGGACTGCACGAAAACAATCTTCCTATTCATTACCATTCATAGGGCAGGTCTGATCCTCCATCTTCATGATCTCGGAATGCTGTAAGTGTGTGTCAAATATTCGAATTGAGTAGGGTCTGATATACCATCATTTAAAAAAGAAATCGAGTAGATAATACTAGCCTAGCGATATGCCTTCGGAGGATATTTGCATGTTAAAATGTTTTATTTGCGCGTTGCAAGTTCGTATTAAAAATAAATTTGAAACGTATTACAGTTGCCTCTCTCGCTCATATTGGAATATAGAAAGTTACATGAAAAAGTATTGATTAAAACACTTGTTTAAATTTTTGTTTCATTAGGTGCCTTGGCGTGTCGACCTTTGGGCAGGATTCGGAGAAGGACGTTCTTCGGAATACTCTGGAACCCACATAAAAATGTTCGGCGGGAAATTTATACTTTCCGTCTGGTCCCCGTAGGGTGGGGGGTCACGATGGCGTAGGTTATCGTGGGCTCTGGTGGAGTGTCTTTTTTTCTTCTTTTTATTATTTTATTTTATTTTTACAGATCATACATAATCAGAACGCTGTGAAATATTTTGTAATGCACTCGACAAGTTCAAATCGGAACAGAGCCTGCCACATCCTGCCACCGTCGGTTGATTGATTGATTGATTGAGAGTGATTTCGGGCGCGTCAACTAACGAGGTCATTAGTCCCGTAAGTGTAGTGTATGTTTTTCATCGGTAGGTGGCGGTGATCTTCCCCCACTGGATGGCGAGATCCGGCGCCGACCTACTGTACACTACCGGGTTTTCCCCAACCAGGTATCTCCCACCAGCGGGGGCAAGCTCTCAAGTTCCGGACCGGTCTCCCGGCACGTGTGGTAGTGTGGTGCATGTTAGTGTAAGTGTGTGTGTAAGAGGAGAGGATAGGACAAGGAAGGTGAAGGAAAGATCGCGCGCGGTCCGTGGCCCGTTTGTTAGGGTACTGCTCCAGCATTCACCTGGCGTTGATGGGAGAAACCACGGAAAACTACCGATCAGAGCAGCCAGCCTGCAGGGGGGGTCCCCGCAGGGGGGGGTTACGATGGCGCAGGTTATCGTGGGCTCTGGTGGAGTGTCTTTTCTTCTTCTTTTTATTATCTATATAATTAAAAAAATTAGGTATTCTGCCATAGCTTCGTTTAGAGCTTCTACTGAACCGATTGTAGTATTTTTTCCTTTAAATGAAAGAATGTGATCCCTAGATGTGTTATCAGATATTGTTTGTGTTGATTCACCAACATTTACGGTGTAAATTAATTAATTAAATCATTCTTTAATAGTACGTTTATCAATAGTCAATTGTTTTCTTCAAAGGGTGGCTCGGCGCCCTCTAGAATTCCAGAGGGCGCTGGGTGGCTGTTTTAAAATTGATATATATGACTCGATAGATGTGAGTCTCCGCCGCTTCATGGTGGCGCTGCTTGATGTTTTGTTTTGATTGTTGAGATTTGTTCACAATTCATCAAGGTTTTGTTTCAGTGTAATAATTGCATTGTGGTGATGACAATTTGCATGTATTTCCTTTTGTAGTGTATTTTGTAGAGAACATTCGGACAATGAGTTTTGTTCGGTTGTACTGAAGTACTGAAGTTGTTCACAGGTTATGTCGAATTCCGAATCGTTGCCCACGCGCACCAAAAGACGCAAGCGTAGTACATTGACTGGGAGCAGGGAAAGAGAAAATCAGCGTGTGTCGTGATAGTGAGGTCATTTCATTTTCTGTTGGGTCATTGTCTATGAAATGTCTGTTTCGTTCTACTTTGTACTACCCATGTGAGAGAAATTCGGTAAACGAGTTTACTCTGTGTTGCTTAAATGGGAAAATAAGTTTACCTTCGAGTAATATGCCAGAAGAAATCAAACAGTTGTTTATATGAGATGATGACACATCAAAAAACTTTAGAAATAATATCCGTCAGTATAATAGTGCTCTTTCTTTTGTGTAATTTGGTACCGATATTGCATTGCCACCTGGTCATGGGCCATACGTGTTCAAAATTTTGTGAACTCCACATCACAGAATATCTTCGTTATACCCTGAAGATTCAAACAATGCAACTTATTGTGAACATTAGTCTGGGCACAGTATTTTACATTTATCTCAGATCACACCGTCAAATATTGACGGGTTCTCACTAGTTTTATTTTATTTTTACAGATCATACATAGTTCAGTACATATAACACTTTACATATGTATTGATGGCTTACATTGTAAATTACCGAAAATTAAACAAAAAACCAATTCGGGTGAGGAAATCTTTTCCAGACACCTCTAAAAACAATCTATTTCGGCAAATTTGGTTAGGAATGCCTGGTATGGATATCTATTTTTTAATCGGGTTCTATGAGGAGTTTTCCGGAGTCTGAAGTTGTCTAGGTGTGGAATTTGAGGTATGGAGTGATAGAACTGGGTTACGAGATGTCATATGGTGTTGTATGGAGTCAATTTGAAATTCTTTGTGGAGCTGTGAGTTTGAGACAAACCAAGCAGCATTTTTGATAGTTCTAAGAAACTGGTTTTGGACTATTTGGAGCTTGTTTAGGTTTGTTCTTGCCGCGGAGATCCAAACTGGACAAGCGTAAAGGAGGAGTGGTCTTATGATAGTTTTGTGGATGGTTATGGCGGTTGGGAGTGGGAGGTGTGAAATCGATTAATTATCGGTTTTAGTTGTGATTTCTTATTTTTTGCTTGCTGTCTTTTACTATTGATGTGTTAGTTCCAGTTCAGTTTAGTATCCTTGTTTAGGCCGAGATATTTGAGCTATTTGGAGGGAGCCAGTTAATGGGTTCATTATTTATTGTGAGCGGTGCTGGAGGTGTATAGGGTCTTAAAGTGAATATTTTTATAGCTCTTTTGGTAGGATTCAGTTTTATTTTCAGATATGCTGCCCAACTGTCTATGAGATTGAGATACAACTGAAGAGAATTTCTGATATTTACTAATGAATTACCGGCTAGGAAAATTGCAGTATCTTCCGCGAATTGCGCTGTTTGTATGTTGTCTAATTTCGGCAGGTCGGATACATATAAATTGAAAAGTGTAGGGGATAGTGGTGATTCCTGTGGTAAGCCAGCACTTATTTGTCTTGGATTTGAATGATGACTGTTGACGGTGGCTGAAAACGTTCTATTTTCAAGGTAGGAGGATATTATTTATATGAGATAATATGGGGTACCTATCTTTTTTAGTCTGTAAATCATTGCTTTGTGCCATACTCTATCATAGGCCTGGGTGATGGTAATAAAAATCCCAACTGTGTACTTTTTATTTTGAAAGCCTGTGTGGATATATTCTGATAGCCGTAAAAGTTGATGACTGGTAGATATTTTCTCGGTGAATCCAAATTGGTGTTTGGGAATTACATTAGTCTGAATCAAAAATGCTTTTAAGCGCGTAAGGATAGCTTTTTCCAATATTTTCGCAAACGTAGGGAGCAAACTAATAGGACGGTAACTTTCGACTAATGAGGGGTTTTTATTTGGTTTGGGAATCGGTATGATGATCACGTGCTTCCATGTTAGAGGAAAATATCCGATTCTGAGACACGAATCATAAATGTTTGTGATGAAGGCCAGTGCAGAGCGAGGAAATGGAGTGTCGTAAAGAACCTCCCGAACCCCGAGCCTCGCGGCGCCGCACACGTCGTTAGCTTCAAGCTGAAGGCCGTGAGAAGGCGATGCTAACCTCCTGGAAGTCGGGTTTGGCCGGCTACCAACCAGTTGGGCTTACGGCACGTCGACTTTGGACCATGATTGGGCGAAGGGCGAAAAGATGCTTTTCGGAGTACTCTGAATCCTACCTTAAAGTCCGGCGGGAAACTAGTTCCCCCCACCCGTCAGGTTGCTCCGGTATCGGCGTTACCCACGTCGTGAGCTGGCGGTAAGCACTGGGGAGACGGGAGCCGCCTGGGCGTTAGTTCAGGTAGCCCCAGTTGGGCTCTCAGATGTGTTGTGGCAGTGGCCCGATACTCTGGGCAAAGAGGAGGGAACTTGTCCCCGGCGCATTGGAGTGACGCATTGTCGAGACTTTGCTACTAGCCTGGATAGCTAGGAGCTCTGAGCTAGCAGGGCGGCCCCCACCCAGGCATTGTATGGGGAGGTTGTCGTGACGGTAAACTGGGTTCCAGCTGAATCCGGATAGCAGCCTGGCGGCGTACTTGTGCGTGAGCGGGAGTTGAGGATAAAGGCAAGAGGCCATAGGTGCCCACCCCGGGGTCAATAGCCCCCTGATAAAACAAGGTACAGTGTAGTGCGCAGTGGCGTATACTGTGGACTACCGAGGCTACCAGCGGTAGCCCGAGAAAATTACCAGAACAAAAATCTGACTAGATATAGTATATTAAAAATAATTATACGCCACTTTTCACATACATTTTTCAAAATTTCATTTAATCTGTTCTGTGGAGATGTGTATTAAATCGCTCGCTAGTCGGCGCATGAGTCCTCTGAAGAGGCGGCAACGCCCAAGAAACCGCTGGCACTCAGCGGCATCCACACAGCGTGCGTTCGTTGCATGACTCACTCCCCCCTCCTACTGGTAAGAAAGGCCCAGCTAAGGACTCAGGTTGCCGATTTCCCGAGCGGTTTCTTGACACGCTTGGAGCAGTTCAGAGTTTCGGAAGCAGTGGACAGTAAACGGACAGAATAATTAAATGTGCGCTTTTGTGCACGACACACACGATTGGTGGTGAGTGTACAAATATTTAATAGACTATATTAGGCGTGTTTTAAGTGTTAAACTTACAACATATTAAGTATGTGATAGTGTGAATGTTAACTATTGTCAGATATTTGGTAAGATATTTTGAAGAAATGTCACAGCAAACTTCGGGAAGTTCGTCTATTAACAATGAGTGTACTGAACGGCGTTTATTGGTGAAGCCTTTTAATCGTCATTCGTATAACAAGAAATTGTAAAAATGAATGTGTTTCATGAATGTGTATATATATATATATATATATATATATATATATATATATAATTGTATAATAAAAATAGTACAAACTAGACAAACTACATAATCGAAGATTTCAAATAGTTATATTAATAACTAATATATAATTAAAGATAATTTAATAACGAATATATAATTAAATAAAATTTAATAATTAATATATAATTAAATAATATATAAATATAAAGTTTATTTCTAGGGTCTGCGGTAGCCCATGAAAGCATATACGGCACTGGTGGTGTGGTAAACTGTGCGAGGTCCCAAAGCAGAGGCGCAAGATTTGGATTGACCTCTGATCCCTTCTCGTAGCTGACGGGGGGAGGGAGATGTCAGTTCTTTCTCTTTTCATCTTTCTTTTTCGATCTTCCCAGTCGCATGACTAGGAGTCCAGAAAAATATGTAGTATTAAACATCAAAATATGTATAAAATATGTAATGGAAATAGTAAGAATATGTAATAAATATGTGAAATCGGATATAATATGTAATATTAAAATACTCAAATTAAAAAGCAAAGAGCAAAATTACATTTATAAAAAAGTCTTCAATAAATTTTAAAATTAATACAAACGTTTTAAAATCCATTTGGAGAGCATAAGTTGATACACACTTTGCATCCTACAATTTTCCCGTCAGTAGTAAAAGCTTCATGTATTGTTGTCCAGGACCGTAGTTGAGCAGCCAGACCAGTGGCGTGCATTCTATGGAATGAAGGGAATGAGTCATTCCCCTAAGCAAAGCAGAGAAAAATGATTTCGATATTTAAAATATTTGTTGCTTATGGCCAGAGCAAAACGTTTACTCAATCTAAGATTCTGAGCTAAGTACCAGTGGTTGAAGCGTAACAATCGATGTTTTCAAGACGGTGTGTAGTTTCGCGTCGTGACGTCAGCGAAGCTTCGTTCTTGGAGGGGGGCAGGCGTTCGACTTCGTCTTGTGTCGTGGCAAGTCGGCTCGGTTCGTGAGTGCGCGAGAATGAATTTTCTAATACGTTCCGTTGTGATCGACTGGTAGCTATTTCAAAGTTCAAAAGAATTTTGGCTTTTTGAGAGTGATTGAAACACGCGCGAACTTACTTCATAATACAATGTAAGTATAAAGTACATAATAATATCGAGAACGTTTATCTTAATGTAAAGAAAGTGTTCTAAAAAAACTAATTCTTTGTGCTCCGTTCTGCAGTTCTCCCTTGCGGGAAGGGAATGCATTAGAGATGGGCTAAACAGCTTTTCTTCAATAGCTTTTATCACGAAAACAGCAGACTCGTAATAGCTGTTATTAATAACAGTTGAAAAATAACAGGTCCATGACCAGCAACCTAACATGGCCGACTGCTGAAAGTTAGAGCAGTTGTAGCGACTGCTAAGAGTTAACCACGCAAAACGAATAACGTTCGTAGCACCGTAAAGCTTGTGCAGCTACCTTTCGGCGCTTCCTTGCACTACTTTCCCTAACATGTTTGGACAGAGAAGCAGCTGATATGAACGAGACTGGATGAAGTGCCAAGGATGAATAGTAATTCATATAACGTGTTGCGAATGTGTATAGAATAGAGAATATTACTAAAATGAAAGTGATTCGGGTTCAGATTGCCAATATTCTTTCAAATATGCAACTCGAGCATAGTGATGTGACGAATGCCAAATATAATGAGAAACAGTGTTTGTGCTTACTTATAGTGTTAATGACTGTCGAATATCAAGTATTATAATGTGAGATATTTGACCGTAACTCATTTTATTTTATCGGACCTAGGAAAGTATTAGTTGATCTCACATAAGCACCAATGAGACAGAAATAAGTTAACATATTGGACGGACTTAATTTAAAGAACAAACATCTTGTTGTAGTGTATACAATAAAATATAAAAAATATTGTGGCACATGGTGAGTAATAATAACGAATTATGCATTAATGAATCTACAATTTGAACACTGGCAAATCATGATTGTTTAGCTGCAGTGAAGCTGCTATCGTACAAAATGGTTGCCACAAAAGCTTGTAGTAGTTCGGATTACGTCCAGTAGGTTGCAGTTTTATGCATTTCAACTGATAACAGCCAATAACAGGATAAACGAAATAACTGTTATTTCGCGTAACAGTTACGAAACGTTAACGGTTAAGAAATAACAGTTTAGCTGTTAAGGGCACAACCCTAGACTGCATTTGCGAACACA
This sequence comes from Teleogryllus occipitalis, assembly GCA_011170035.1. NCBI lineage: Eukaryota > Metazoa > Arthropoda > Insecta > Orthoptera > Gryllidae > Teleogryllus > Teleogryllus occipitalis. The sequence continues at coordinate 53,553 of BLKR01005850.1, forward strand.
TTCCGCGCAGTAGTCGTAGCATTTAGCGAAGGAAAGTGGAAAATAGGCAGGGAACCAGAGGGGTGGCACGAAACGAACTTGACCTCAAAGCCGCGCGACGGCTATCTGTCGCTGACACGTGTGAATGAGAGCCGCTGCGATTCTCACGCATAGGTGCTCCGGCTTACGCAATCAGGAAAAGATGTGATGATGGAATTCGGTCTCCAGGCGCGAGGAACGAACGTGGGTTTCTGCCACATTTCGTGCTTCTTCACAGTGTGCCGCACCTCCAGTAACATAGGTGACCGTTGAACGCCAGCCAACCTTCGTCTGGAGACATCATTCTAATGACATCATAGTAATATACTTCCAAAATGGTACCGGGAGCGGTAGCTCAGTGCATCAACTGATGTCACTGCAGCGCCTCTGACCGGGAGGTCCTAGGTTCCCACTCCCCACGGCGGCAGGATGTTCGACACTAGCTTTTGAGCTAGATCGAATTCAGTCGCTGTCTGGGGGAGAATTCTAGAGACCGGCTGCTCTGATCGGTAGTTTTCCGTGGTTTCTCCGATCAACACCAGGCGAATGCCGGAGCAGTACCCTACCGCACGAGCCACGGACCGCACGCGATCTGTCCTTCCTCTTCCTTGTCCTATCCTCTCCCCTTACACACACACTTACACTAACATGCACTACACTATCACATATCCCGGGAGACCGGTCGGGAGCTTAGAGCTTGTCCCGGCTGGGTGGTGCCCCGCTGGTGGGAGAGTCTTGGTTAGGGGGAAACCCCACTAGCCGACGGTAGGTCGGCGCAGGATCTCGCCATCCAGCGGGGGAAAATCACCATCTCCCGAGAAAAAAAACATGCACTGCACTAACGGGACTAATGATCGAAGCAGTTGACACGTCCGGAAACACGAAAAAATCAATCAATCTGGTTTTCCCATTCCTTGTCCTATCCTCTCCCCTTACACACACACTTACACTAACATTCACTACACTACCACATATCCCGGGAGACCGGTCGGGAGCTTAGAGCTTGTCCCAGCTGGGGCGGTGCCCCGCTGGTGGGAGAGTCTTGGTTAGGGGGAAACCCCACTAGTCGACGGTAGGTCGGCGCAGGATCTCGCCATCCAGCGGGGGAAAATCACCATCTCCCGAGAAAAAAAGCATGCACTGCACTAACGGGACTAATGACCAAAGCAGTTGACACGCCCGGAAACACGAAAAAATCAATCAATCAAAACTTCCAAAATGGCGAGAAAGTAAAAAAATGGGACCATTTTTGAGAAAATAATTGTTTAATAATTGCCTTTTTAACACAAAATTACATGGAAACTCATACTCATATATAAAAATGTGCTTAACCTTTTTATAGAACTGACTTTGAAGAACAGATTCTATTAAGAAAAAAATATTTAGCTTGAATATTATAGTTGTAGATAGACGACTAACAAATTTTAAAGTTTTGAAATTTTCGAAATTTCAACGAGTTAAAAGGAAATTTGATCTGCGCATTTTTTAATGAACTTTTGCTCTATCAGATAAAACAACTTAATTTGAAGCTGAAGAATTTGGCAGTTTTTGAGAAAAAAAATTGAAAGTTTAAGGTTTTATGTAAAGTATAGTAAAAATCAAAATTTATTTCAAATTTGCAGGGTCTGAAGTTCGGCCATATCGTCATGTGAATATCAATTTTGGAGAAAATTATCTGAAGCGTTTAAGATCCAGCGTTGCACGCAAACTTAGTCTATTAATGCTAGCCTTTTACCATTAGCCAATGTCGGTATCAACGACGCAAAAAACCTGGGTTCGGAGTACACAACTTGTTAGAGGAAGTTATTTTCTAAATATAAGAACATATATATCCACTTTTCCCACATTAGTATCAGGTTCCCATAATAGGAATTTTTCTATCAAGAAGTCTCTTCCTGCTCAGCATTACAATACTTTTTCTAAACTATGTAAGTAGTATCGAGAAAGTAAACGTTCAAGATCGTGACGACCCCACGTGGCAGAAGACTATTTATTTTACCCGTCACGCGAGCGAGACGAAAGACAAAAGCAATGTTAGGAGTCAAGTTGTTAAAGACATGGTTCGCTGGCTTCCCTCACCATTAACTCATCACTGGGAACGTGTGGTAACTTGTTATGTGCCCATTAATTTGATTTCAAAGACTGGGAATGTATGTTATTTACGACATGTGATGAGTAACTTGCACACTCTAACGAAGATCATTACGAATTAAGAAGTGTACGTAAATTTTAAGTTACCATTTCAATTGAATTACTCTTGATTATCTTTGTCGTAGCAACCTCGGAAAACGGAGTAAAATGTAATATCTTGGAAATTGGGTATTTAAATGAATATGCACATTGTCTTTCAGTTCGGTAGTAGCCGTAAGAAAACCCCAAAACGAATTTATATTGAATTTTACTTTATGAATATAAATTCAACAAAACCAATATTCCGAATTTCTTGCCAATTTTTTTTTTGTGTGTTTGTGTGTGTGTGTGTGTGGGGGGTGACGGCGGCAGTATATTCCACGTATCTTTCCCTCCGTGAAAATTCCCCAGCCGGGACATGATCTATTTTTCAGTCTGGTCCCCGTCATGTGTGGTAAAGTAGGGGGCCACAGATTGTGTTTGTACAAGAGGAGAGGAGGGGGCAATAATGAGGAAGGAAAGATCGCGCGGTCCGTGGTCCGTTTGTTAAGATACTGTTACGGTGTTTGTAGGAGGAACCAAGAGAAATTACCGTATAAGAGCAGGCGACGGGTGGAATTCTCCTCGAAACAGTAGCTGAATTCTCCTCGATATGAAACTAGAGTCGAAACTCCGCCACCCGGAACTCGAACACTAGGGAAAACGATTGAACTAAATACTCGTAAGAACGGCTCTCAATTTTTTCAACTGTCCTATTTCTAGACATTATGAACTACTGCTCCGGTATTCGCCTGGTGTTGATCTGAGAAACCACGGAAAACTACCGATCAGAGCAATCGGCTTCTAGAATTATCCTCCTAGCAGCGTCTATGAGAAGCTAGTGTTGAAAATCCTGCCGCTTTCGGCACTGCAGTGACATCAGTTGATGCTCTCAGCAACCGTTCCCAGTGCTGTTGTATGAAAGTATAACTTCATGTATATTTCTATTTTCTGTGTTATACTGGGCATGATTACAATATTTCCTCCTGATTCTCGACACTTTTCTTCTAATCCCCACGTTTTCATTTACACTTTTCGAGTCTTCGAGAATTGCTATATTAAATTTAAGTTGATTTATTCTTTTCTCCAGCCGTCTCTTCCAAGGTGATGTGTTCTCTCTGTTATGATTTCAATAATTGTTCCACCACTTAACTTAACGATTGTCAGCGCTAAACAATAAACTGAATCAAGTTGTTCATATATCGTAATTTGTCTGACTTCTTTGACAAGTGTACTGAGACATACCCAGGAATCTCAGGGCAAATCTTTAGTAAAATAATGTGAAATAATAGCTCGTTTCGAAATATTGATACCCGGGAATGATAATATAGGAGGAGTGTGTTACATTTACAAATGGCCATTGGGTAGCCCTATTGGACATTGAAGTATTAGATGCAAATATTGCGATGATAATTTTAGGAGTTAGAAATGTTCGAGGTCGAAATAAGCTCTGATATAGCTCTGATTTGGGGTGTGGACGTTTATAGAATACATGGAGCTATGAAAACTTAGAAGTGCCGTTACTAAACTCTTCCGTGTTCAGCAAGTTAAGCCAGTCCGCGATATTGGTGAGACGAAAACACGTCTTTCAAACCAATACATTCTATTACTACAGGACTAACAAAACAACATTAGCTGCTTGGAAATGAGTCGAACATAACCTGCTGTAATTGCTAGGCTACCAATTGTCTCATCGTACGGCTCTAATCAAATATGCTCTCCGCTTTGGATCTGCAGGAAGTCTTTACAAGCAGAAAAAAACTCAGGAAAATTAACGAATAACTTAAAAATTTACTAAATGTTTGAAATTACAGGGAGTAGCTACTTACTTGTGGAAAGGAATTTCCGGTTTTCCCGTGCGCTTTGTACAGACGTTCGCCACACAAGTTACCATAACGAACTGTTACAAGAAAGCTGGCTATTCTGAACGAGGCTTTTAAATACGAAAAACGATGCCAAACAATATAACTGAATACGAGCACAGCCACAAACCACAGAGCACTCACACGCAGTTTGTCTATGCTACAAGCTTTCTGGACTCACCAATATGACGGAGGGGGCTTCAAAGTTGTGACGTCAAGCCATCGCCCTATATTCATAGCTCCATGATAGAACATATATTTTGTTTTTGGAAGCGTCACCTGACGGAATACAAGAAAGATTGGCAGCCAATGGAGACAGGCATTAGTAAAGATTTAGCCGTCGAGTGAAGATAGATGACTATCAGGAAACGAGTTACAGCGAGTAGCAAAATTACTTGCAAAATTTGGAAAACAAACGGAACACAGATGACGTTTCACTTGAGCCGTAATTTTGTCAGACGATATTTGGTCGCCGTTGCGTGCACATCGGAAGATATTTAGTCACCGTTACGAGCACATGTAAAGCGAGTTTCTCATAGTAGTTCAACAGAGAGAACGTTGTTGTCGTAATCGGAAGCAGTCTTATGTAGGAATGTCTTCCTTAGGCATTCGTGTGTAATTATTTTTTGCGAATAGTGTAAATTGTTTAATATTATATCTAAGACTTTATCTTTAACAGAATTTTGAACATAGAACGTCAACGATTTTCAGAACAGAGAAGGTCAAGAAAAAGGACCAGAAGATTTCTGTTTGGTTGGTTGGTTAGTGATTCCGGGCGCGTCAACAGATTTGGTCGTTAGTCCCGTAAATGTAGTACATGTTTTTTATCCGGGGATGGCGGTGATCAGTCGGCGCCGACCGTCGGCAAGAGGGGTTTCTCCCTAACCAAGACACTCACACCAGCGGGACAAGCTCTAAATTCCCCACCGATCTCCCGGAATATGTTATAGTGTAGTGCATGTACGTGTAAGAGTGTGTGTGTGTATGGGTAGAGGATAGGACAAGGAAGAGGAAGGAAAGATCGCGCGCGGTCCGTGGCCCGTTTGGTAGGGTACTGCTCCGGCATTCGCCTGGTGTTGATCGGAGAAACCACGGAAAACTACTGATCAGAGCAGCCGGCCGCTAGAATTCTCCTCCAGACAGCAACTGAATTCGACCTAGCTGAAAAGCTAGTGTCGAAAATCCTGACGGCGCGCCGTCAGGACTCGAACTAGGACCTCCCCATCACAGGTGCTGCAGTGATATCAGTTGATGCACTGAGCTACCGCTCACTGTTATTGTATATGAATAGTGTTAATTGTTTAGTATTATATTTAGAACATTAACTAACAGAATTTCAATGTCAAGAAAGAAAACCAGAAGATTACTGGTGATCGACGGGATTCTTAGGGAAAGATCTTTCACTTCGGCAGCGCGTGCTACAAGGACATGAATTTAGTTGTATTTTTAGTTGGGTTGCCTTGGAATTGCCTAAAGCGAGGAGCAAATCCCCAATACTTGGCCTTATCCTGTTCAAATTGTAGTTTAAGCTGTTCAGTTAATCCGCCATCATTATCCTTTGGACTTTCCGGCTCTGCCAGGGACCTGTCTGATGATCGTATCATTGTGTTCGCTTCTAAATCTGGGATCTGTAGTTCAGAGGTTACACTTACAGATTCTGGAGTTTCGCGTCGTTGCATTGCTGCCTGGGCTTCAGACTTAGTTTCCTGTAATTATATGAGGGAGACATACTATCCATACCTGTAAATTAGAGCTCGTGGATCAGAAACTACCTTACAACTTTCTTCTTCCATTAGACGGGATAGTTGTGGGTTTTGTTCAAGGAAGTTCCTTTTCAGTTCCTGCCGGTAACCTTCGCAATTTGTTCCGCAACGGGTGATACGGAGATAAATTCTTAATTCCTTCATTCATGTTAGCTGTCCATTGTATTCTCCGTCGTGGCAAACCTGCTTGAGTGGTTCCGAGAAATGTCCGAGAAACACTGGCTGAAGGTGCGGTTAGTGCTTAACTGTTGATTTCATTGGTTGTGATGGTTTCGGGTGGCCGGATGGTGTCACTTTCGAACAATGTGACAAGTCTTAAGTAAGACTGCCTCTTGTCCAACAGTTTGCAATTGTATTTGTAGTTCCAAATTTAAAAAAAAAGAAAGTTTACGACATCCCTCCTTCCTATTATTATTATTATTATTATTATTATTATTATTATTATTATTATTATTATTATTATTATTATTATTATTATTGTTGTTGTTGTTGTTGTTGTTATTGTTATTGTAAAAGATGATATATTTTTCCTGAAAGCCCAAGACTAATTTTGGAAATTGGTTTCAGGACTATAGAGGCCAAATCAATGACGACACTAGGGTGTATGTTATCGCCTCGTATATTATTTTAGTAGCATACATACCTTTTGCGGCTCTCACACGCAACCAATGTTTATAAATAAGGTCTCTAAAGAAAGCGAACTTCACAGAGACGTGAATAATTGCACTTGACTTTAAAAATATGAAGGATTTGTGTAAAAAACGCACCTAAAAATTCATGTTAAATGCAATCCACAACACCCGGACGGATTTTTGAATCTACATTGTTAAATAACTCCTAAACAAAGCATTTTAGGGCCTTTAAAACTAAAAATGAGGCCCGGGGCCAAAGGTCTCAAAGAAACGTTCGGCACACCGTATTCTAGAGGATGAGATCTTGAACATTCTAATACATTTTTGCTGAATCGACGTTTCTCGATTGTATTCCATCTATTCAGAGCCTGTAGAATCTGCAACTGTATGTGAAATTAAGCTAATTACTTGATATTGAATTGACGTGACTGAATTACTCGGGTGTACCTCTGTACTCGGTAATGACGTTAAATAGGAATTGTTTGTATTGACAAGGGTGTATTGTATTGTTATCAGTTACTAGGAGACATATTTCAAGTGACGAAGGATAACAGGGTCTTGAAGAAAATTATATATATTACAGGCTTAATATGGAAATGCAATTATAGGGAAGCATATTTCATAGCAGATATCGTGGTGAAAACAACCTCGACATCACAGATATTAGAAATATAGAGAGAAGAATTGTGTTTCATTTTTAATACGTATCATATTCAATACAGTGATGTAAAATTCAATACCGTGAATTGTTGTATTTACTGATTAATACAGCGAGTTAAATACAGTGTATTAACAATATTTTTACATTATCGTCTGTCTTCAAGTCGTATTCGTACTCCTGTGACAGGTTTCATGACGACTTTCCATCCTGGGAGAGCGGTAAATCCTGGTTCCAAAAACATCCGGAAATTCCAGATAACCTTGGCAAGCACGCTCTTCATCTCCAACATGGCAAATCGCTGACCTGCACAAAGTCATTGGCAATAAGTCAATTAAGTCGCTGGCGATGGTGTAACGGTTAGCGTATCGGCTGTTATACCCAAGTTTGCGAGTACGAAGGGCGAAAAAATCCTTCGTACGCCTTCCTTCGGAGGGGAAGTAAAGCCAGCTGTCCCATGGTAGTAGATTTTCTGCATGTAAAAGATCCTCAAGCCTAAATGATGCCTCTGAGCTACATTAAAATCGCCTGTTTCGTCGCCCTAGTAATACCTTCTTTCTCACACGGTTGGTGAAAGGAGCGTAGCGAAATGTGCCTGTTTAGAGGGTTAGGTTTCGATGTTTTTGCTTTTATTGTGTTTAATATCTCTTTTATATGTGGCTTCCTCGTTAACTTTGTATCTGAAAGAAATCCTGGAACTATCTCTACACTATGTAGCAAAGAAATAAAAACATAATTAACTTAATGATTATGCAATTATTTTTCAGATTTTTATTAATTAAAGAGAAGTCTGAGAAAACGAAGTTGGCAAATATCGAAAAGTGTACTAATAGCAGTAAAAACGTTTAACAATATTATCAAATGTTATCTATCAAAATGAATTATCAATAAATATATAACTTCCATCGATAAAGACTGTTTCTTTTATGCTTTCAAAATTTGGAAGGGACATTGATTAATTCGTTAATATTCCTAATGCCTACTTATCTGGTCGACCTTATCGGTCTAACAAAAAAATCAAAAGAAATAGTATTCTAAATCAGTAAGCGCTGATTACGTGATCCCTGTCACTACTTAAACCGACTCTAGAAGGCTCTATGTTCAGGTACTCGTGATTGCAACCGTCTAGAAACCAGTTAAATTGCTTCAAGAAATAAAGACAATTTTCTGGATAATCAACAATCAACGTAAAACCGTATGATTGTTAGAATGATTATATTGTATTTATGAGCACATTTTCTACTGAAGTCATTAGTCCCATACCGTATGTGAAATGCATGTAGTATATTCCGAGAGGTGAACCTGTTGCTTCTCCAATAGAAAGGGAGATCTAGCGTCGACCCATCCTTGGGACACTGGTAATTTCCCTCTCCAGGTATCTCTGACAGCGGGGCACCGTCCCAGACGGAGCAGGTTCTAAGCTCCCGGCCGATATCTCGGCACGAGTGATGTGTGAAAGAAAGAGGAGAGGTTGACACTAGGTTGAAGGAAAGATCAATGGCAGTGTAGAACCTTGCGTGGTCTACCACACCACATGTAACTCGCTTTACTAGGTGGTGTAAACCCCGGGGTGGGTACCTGAGAAAAAGCTCTTATCCCCACCCCCGCCGACGCACAAGTACGCCAATAGGTTTGTATGCGGATCCTCCCGGAACGCAGATTGCCCCCCGGTAACAGTCCCACACAATGCCTGGTTCGGGCAGCGCCTCTGACCGGGAGGTCCTAGGTTCGAGTCCTGACGGCGGCAGGATTTTCGACACTAGCTTTTCAGCTAGGTTGAATTCAGTCGCTGTCTGGAGGAGAATTTTAGCGGCCGGCTCCTCTGATCGGTAGTTTTCCGTGGTTTCTCCGCTCAACACCCAGCGGATGCCGGAGCAGTACCCTACCAAACGGGCCACGGACCGCGCGCGATCTGTCCTTCCCACTTCCTTGTCCTATCCTCTCCCCTTACACACACACACTTGCACTAACATGCACTACACTATCACATATTCCGCGAGACCGGTCGGGAGCTTAGAGCTTGTCCTGGCTGGGGCGGTGCCCCGCTGGTGGGAGAGTCCTGGTCAGGGGGAAACCCCGCTAGCCGACGGTAGGTCGGCGCCGGATCTCGCCATCCAGCGGGGGACGATCACGCCACATCCCGAGGAAAAAACATGCACTAAACTAACGGGACTAATGACCGAAGCAGTTGACACGCGCGGAAACACGAAAAAATCAATCAATAAATCAAAAACCTGGGTCAGGTCGGCTTCCAGCCTCAGAGCTCCTAGCTATCCAGGCTAATACCGGAGTCAAAACAATGCGAACTCACATGTGCCGGGAACAAGTCCCTCCTCTTTACCCAGAATCCCCCTCCTCTTTACCCGGGTCCACTGCCACGATGAAGCCTAGAGCCCAACTGGGGGCCACCCGAACTAAGCTTCGGGCGGCTCGGAGCCCCCATTCCGTCTCCTCACTGCCTACACCTTTAGACTATCGACGTGGGTATCGCCAAAACCTGGGTAACCTGACGGTAGATATCATCTCCCGCCGGACGTTTCTATTTTCAATTCAGGGGCCAGACTGGTGGGTAACCGGACAAGCCCGACAACTAGGGGTTAGCATTGCCTACTCGCTGCCTCCGCAATGAAGCTAACGACGTGAGTGCAACCGCGAATGTCATGGTCCGGGTGGTCATCTACATCTCTTCACCAGAAATCACGACAACCTACCTCACCATGATCCCCACCGCCACCGTGCGGGGGAGATTGAACGCAGTTTGTTGACTGTTTGTTAGGGTACTCTTCCGACATTCGCCTGGTATTGATTGAAGAAATCACGGAACACTACAGTTTACGCCAGCTGGCCCCTAGAAGTCTCGTCCAGACCGCCTCTGGATTCCACCTAGCTATCACGATAGAATCGAAAAATCACCATCATCGAGAATCGAACCCTAAAGACCGCTCCACAATACCCAGCGAACGGGAACGCCAAGGTGAGAGCCGGAACGGGAGCGCAAGGTCCGTGCGCTTCACAATAAACGACAACGGCGCTATGAACCTGTAGCGGCAAAACAGACAACTTCAAGAAAAGTTGCCGAAACCAAAGCAATTCTAGCTACGCTACTCTTTTCACTCTTTGCTTTGCCATCTGTTTGCGTGTGCTGCTATGAATAATTAATACTTTAACGAAAGAATATTAATTAGAAAAAAATATAAGAATGAATTACAGCGAAAATACGGGAAACGGCAAAAATACGAACTTATGCAAAATACAACTAACTAAAAGTTTATCAATAAAATGAACAACTCCAATGTACTTTAACGAAACATAAAAAATATTTATGGGGAAATTATAATTCTAAGTATTAGTATGAATAGAAAAACAATTATGCTGTAATTATTAAAAATAACTAAAAATCTCAATGACTAACAAAACCTGCCTTTAACCCTAACCTCGCAAATCCACACTCTAACCTCAATATCACACTACACTCTCGATTCCGCTCCAGACCAAAGCCGCGCGCTCGATCAGCTGGCAAGCTTCGCCGCCATTTGCTGTACTTTCATTGGTCGAGAGGCTTCCCGTTACCGGGCCAAGATGAATGTTGACCATCTTTCCCGTTCCCGACGTGTTGTGAACGCCTGACTGAGATGTCCCTTTCAACTTCCTTTATGTTCCCGTTCGCGCTGCCGTTTCCGTTCGCGCTGCCGTTCCCGTTCGCGCTGCCGTTCCCGTTCGCGCTGCCGTTCCCGTTCGCGTTGCCGTTCCCGTTCGCGTTGCCGTTCCCGTTCGCGCTGCCGTTCCCGTTCGCGCTGCCGTTCCCGTTCGCGTTGCCGTTCCCGTTCGCGTTGCCGTTCCCGTTCGCGTTGCCGTTCCCGTTCGCGTTGCCGTTCCCGTTCGCGTTGCCGTTCCCGTTCGCGTTGCCGTTCCCGTTCGCGTTGCCGTTCCCGTTCGCGTTGCCGTTCCCGTTCGCGTTGCCGTTCCTGTTCGCGTTGCCGTTCCCGTTCGCGTTGCCGTTCCCGTTCGCGTTGCCGTTCCCGTTCGCGTTGCCGTTCCCGTTCGCGTTGCCGTTCCCGTTCGCGTTGCCGTTCCCGTTCGCGTTGCCGTTCCCGTTCGCGTTGCCGTTCCCGTTCGCGTTGCCGTTCCCGTTCGCGTTTGCCGTTCCCGTTCGCGTTGCCGTTCCCGTTCGCGTTGCCGTTCCCGTTCGCGTTGCCGTTCCCGTTCGCGTTGCCGTTCCCGTTCGCGTTGCCGTTCCCGTTCGCGTTGCCGTTCCCGTTCGCGTTGCCGTTCCCGTTCGCGTTGCCGTTCCTGTTCGCGTTGCCGTTCCCGTTCGCGTTGCCGTTCCCGTTCGCGTTGCCGTTCCCGTTCGCGTTGCCGTTCCCGTTCGCGTTGCCGTTCCCGTTCGCGTTGCCGTTCCCGTTCGCGTTGCCGTTCCCGTTCGCGTTGCCGTTCCCGTTCGCGTTCCCGTTCCGTTCCCCGTTCGCGTTGCCGTTCCCGTTCGCGTTGCCGTTCCTGTTCGCGTTGCCGTTCCCGTTCGCGTTGCCGTTCCCGTTCGCGTTGCCGTTCCCGTTCGCGTTGCCGTTCCCGTTCGCGTTGCCGTTCCCGTTCGCGTTGCCGTTCCCGTTCGCGTTGCCGGTCCCGTTCGCGTTGCCGGTACCGTTCGCGTTGCCGTTCCCGTTCGCGTTTCCGTTCCCGTTCACGAGCTATTGTGGAGGGGCATTAAGAAGTCCGCGTCAGTTTGTTCTGAGTCATCTTGGACGCTACGAATGATGGATGTAACCACGAATCCCAGCACCACCTTTGAAGCGCCAAGAGCCTTGTCCCTCGCGGGCCTACCGATGCAGTTGCGCGGGCCGGCGCTGAGGACTAATGACGTGAGCTGTTGACGCGCCCGGAATCACTAACCAACCAACCAGCCAATAGGTACAGTTGTTAGAGGTAACCACGAATCCCAGCACCACCTTTGAAGCGCCAAGAGCCTTTTCCCTCGCGGGCCTACCGATGCAGTTGCGCGGGCCGGCGCTGAGTTGCGCTGGCCTACGCTGAGGACTAATTTACGTAAGCTGTTGCGCGCCCGGAATCACTAACGAACCAACCAGCCAATAGGCACACAAACGTTAGAAGCTGCAGGAATCCCAGCACCACCTTTGAAGAGCCAAGAGCCTTTCCCCTCGCGGGCCTACCGATGCAGTTGCGCCCAGACCGGCGCTGAGGACTAATGACATAAGCAATAGGTACAGTTGTTAGAGGTAACCACGAATCCCAGCACCACCTTTGAAGAGCCAAGAGCCTTTTCCCTCATTGGGCCTACCGATGCAGTTGCGCAGGCCGGCGCTGTGAGACTAATGACATAAGCAATGAATTTACAGTTGTTAGGAGTAACCACGAATCCCAGCACCACCTTTGAAGAGCCAAGAGCCTTTTCCATCGTCTGGACCTACCGATGCAGTTACGCAGGCCAGCGCTGAGGACTAATGACGGCAAGCTGTTAACGCGCCCGGAGTCACTAACGAACCAACCAGCCCAATAGGCCCAAACGTTAGAAGAAACTGGGAATCCCAGCACCACCTTTGAAGAGCCAAGAGCCTTTTCCCTCGCGGGCCTACAGATGCAGTTGCGCGGGCCGGCGCTGAGGACTAATGACATAAGCAAAAGGTACAGTTGTTAGAGGTAACCATGAATCCCAGCACCACCTTTGAAGAGCCAAGAGCCTTTTCCCTCGTGGGCCTACCGATGCAGTTGCGCGGGCCGGCGCTGAGGACTAATGACGTAAGCTGTTAACGCGCCCGGAATCACTAACGAACCAACCAGCCAATAGGCCCAAACGTTAGAAGAAACTGGGAATCCCAGCACCACCTTTGAAGAGCCAAGAGCCTTTTCCCTCGCGGGCCTACCGATGCAGTTGCGCGGGCCGGCGCTGAGGACTAATGACATAAGCAATAGGTACAGTTGTTAGAGGTGACCACGAATCCCAGCACCACCTTTGAAGAGCCAAGAGCCTTTTCCCTCGTGGGCCTACCGATGCAGTTGCGCGGGCCGGCGCTGAGGACTAATGACGTAAGCTGTTAACGCGCCCGGAATCACTAACGAACCAACCAGCCAATAGGCCCAAACGTTAGAAGAAACTGGGACTCCCAGCACCACCTTTGAAGAGCCAAGAGCCTTTTCCCTCGCGGGCCTACCGATGCAGTTGCGCGGGCCGGCGCTGAGGACTAATGACATAAGCAAAAGGTACAGTTGTTAGAGGTAACCATGAATCCCAGCACCACCTTTGAAGAGCCAAGAGCCTTTTCCCTCGCGGGCCTACCGATGCAGTTGCGCGGGCCGGCGCTGAGGACTAATGACATAAGCAAAAGGTACAGTTGTTAGAGGTAACCATGAATCCCAGCACCACCTTTGAAGAGCCAAGAGCCTTTTCCCTCGCGGGCCTACAGATGCAGTTGCGCGGGCCGGCGCTGAGGACTAATGACATAAGCAAAAGGTACAGTTGTTAGAGGTAACCATGAATCCCAGCACCACCTTTGAAGAGCCAAGAGCCTTTTCCCTCGTGGGCCTACCGATGCAGTTGCGCGGGCCGGCGCTGAGGACTAATGACGTAAGCTGTTAACGCGCCCGGAATCACTAACAGAACCAACCAGCCAATAGGCCCAAACGTTAGAAGAAACTGGGAATCAGCACCACCTTTGAAAAGCCAGAGCCTTTTCCCTCGCGGGCCTACCGATACGGTGCGCGGGCCGGCGCTGAGGACTAATGACATAAGCAAAGGTACAGTTGTTAAGGGAGTAACCATGAATCCAAGCACCACCACCTTTGAAGAGCCAAGAGCCTTTTCCCTCGCGGGCCTACCGATGCAGTTGCGCGGGCCGGCGCTGAGGACTAATGACATAAGCAAAAGGTACAGTTGTTAGAGGTAACCATGAATCCCAGCACCACCTTTGAAGAGCCAAGAGCCTTTTCCCTCGCGGGCCTACCGATGCAGTTGCGCGGGCCGGCGCTGAGGACTAATGACATAAGCAAAAGGTACAGTTGTTAGAGGTAACCATGAATCCCAGCACCACCTTTGAAGAGCCAAGAGCCTTTTCTCTCGTGGGCCTACCGATGCAGTTGCGCGGGCCGGCGCTGAAGGGCAGGAAGGCGTAGGGGTGGCGGCGCGCGCTCTCGCCCGCGCTGAAGCGCTCCGGGTCGAACTTCTCCGGCTCCGGAAACACTTCCGGGTTGCGGTGCGCCGCCCAGGGGCTGATGATCATCACGGCGCCGTCCGGGATCACGTGACCTGCTGCAAGGGCAAGGGACACACTCTCAAACCCATCTCGCCCTCGAATGAATCACGCATCCAAACCAATCGAAATAGCTGATACGTGTCAATGTTAATTGATATTCTTTGAACTGAAATGAGGATAGTGACATTCGTGTAAGGCAATCTGTCAAATAGAACTGCAGGGAAATACATTGAACACAGCACTTTAGAATTTAATGTTTCAAGTAATGCGATGGAACAAAATTAATTGTAATAGAATTGAAACTGCGGATTTTCTTACCGGAATGAATATTTCCTACATTTTAGCGAGAAACTGCAACTACATTTAGTATTCACGATTGTGCTCTGGCTGACATCACTTACTGGAGGGAAGTTTCTCGTCTTCCGTTATGTCACGGAGTATCACAGGCACAGGCGGATTCAGTCGTAGAACCTCCTTAATCACCATTTCCAAGTACTTCAGCTCTGCAAGCTGCTGAATTGTCGGTTGTAGAGGTTGTGACCAATCGAACACGCTTTTCAGCTCTTCCAGCACTTTGGCCTAAGGATTGACAAGTATGCAGGCGTATTCAACATATTTCTTTTCACTTTTAGAAACAATTGTATGTTTTAATTACTGTACAACACCTTGCGAAACAATACTTACTTGTACATCTGGATGGCTGGCTAAATGATTAAAAGCAAATGAAAGAGCTGCTTCTGTTGTATCGTGGCCCTGAAATCAATATCAAAGTTGTTCTTAATTTTGGGTCGTACCGGGTTTTGGCCGAAGGCTGATACATTGCCTGCCCCTCCCTAAATTTTACATGCAGAGACGCCGGTGCCAAATAGATCTTTAGCCGTTTTCAAACAGTCCTCCGTTCCTCTTAGCATTGAATTCTGAACATGTTCAACAGAGCCTGCTGTGTGTACTACCTGCTACACTGCATCAATGCGTGCACGAAGAGTTTATCATGGACGGCAGTCGGATTCAACAAAGACTTTTAAGTGTCCTTCAGGATATTGAGGGCGTCTATAGTTCCCGTATTCGCATAGGGTTGAAGGATTTGATTGGATCTTTCAATTGTTTCTCGGTCTGGCTCTCTGGATTGGATCTGAATATTGAATATCGTTTCTGATTCAAATTCCATGTCACTGCGTTTCATTTACAACAAAAACACAAAACACACGAGAAGAAAATTCTCACTCAAGAACGAAAATGCAACTAGGCAAAAATGCTCGACGCAAGCAAACGTTTTCCCCAAGAAGTCTGCGCACCGTAGAGATGTTTCCTGCATGTTTCTTAAGAACAAAAGACAATCGTTTCATAATAGTACATTATGAAACGATGATGTAATGATTGGTATTAATACACGAGTAGGATATTACGATACGAGCATGTATCGTAAACTTTACACGAGTGTATTAATACCCATTACATTCAATTTCATACTTTCAGTTTTACATACATTCAGTTTGTACTTTTTAAACGACTTTGGTAACTTTTATAAGTTAAACTTTTATATTGAATCGTTTCGTGACAGTTGACATGCAGGATTCAGTCAAGGCCATCTAGCGGACAGCTTCCTACCCAACCCACCCCAAGTGGCTATGTTTTAGAAGACCGCGTGTGAGGGAGTACAAAAGTTGCGACAAAAATTGCCGTCGCTGTTTTCGCTTTGCCTCTTATTTCTGGAGGTACCAACTCCGCCTTTGATTCACTAGACATTTTAAATTAGAGAATTGTTTGATTTTTAAGGATACTCACACAGCAGGAACATATAAACCGAAATTGCTTACGTTCAGATCTTAACGTCAGCCATATGTTCCCTTCAATAGCTACCACTGCGCTAGTCAAATAGGACCAAAGTGAAATTACGATCCAATTTATTTCAAATAAAATTCGACGAAAAAATTACTAATAATAAAAGAAATTAAAACTGACAAGCAATAATAGTAAGTGCAATTTTAATATACACAGTTGAACGAAACATTTACTAGAACGATTTCCAATGATTGGTCGAGGAAATACGACGGGTCAATACTTGGTTTGTAAACTTCTCTGTGATTGGTCAAGAACCTGTATCATAACCAATCTGTATCGAAATGAGTATCACTATGCAACGAATTGCAGCCATCAAATGACAAAATTATGCAATGCCTGTAGAAACATTACTTTAAATGAAACGTACAATAAAGTATATTACAATCGTCAACATGCGATGGGTATATATAAACCTATCAGTCTGGTTTATCATGGCCATAATCAGACAGGAATTTAATGGCTGTTTTTTTAAGTTAATTCAAATATGTCTGAAATAAACTTGTTATTGTTAAGGATTTGGAGGTTATATACAACGAGGCTCCTTTGATTTCATATAGGTGTCTATCAAACGTTTTACTATCTTGTAATGCTTAAAAATGCAAAAATGGACTCGGAGATACACGGATGTTCAATAAAAGCTTTCAGATTATGTTAGAGATATTCCATTTCAGTTAGTCCTTAGTTTTAACGAATGTTTTTGATTGTACGACATGCAAAACTTCATTTTTCTGAAGATACGTTAATACCTATTGACGATAATGTTTGCGTTCTCCGACAATTGATTTTCCGTCTTGCAAAAAATCTCTAATCGAAACATCGTCGGTCATGCGTAAATTTGACAACCGATGTATAGTAAGAACAATAAAAAAAATTACCACAATCGCAGCCTGATTTCATTTGTCCGGTGAAAACAAGCTGATAGCATGGGGTTTCACGGGGGTATTCTCCTCACCTCGTACATGAAAGTGTCCACCTCTTCGCGAATGTCTGCGTCCGAGAGGCTGCCGTCACGAGCCGCCAGCAGCAACAGGTCCAGGAACGCCACGCGCCGCCTCCGCCCTGCGCATGCGCACACACTACGTCGTCTATGCCAGCAGCAGGTCCAGGAACGCTACGTGCGCCCGCCACCCTGCGCATGAGCACACCCTGCACCCTGCGCATGCGCACAGACTGTCATACATGTCAGCAGTAGCAAGTCCAGGAACGCCACGCGCCGCATCCGCACTGCGCATGCGCACACACTACGTCGTCTATGCCAGCAGCAGTTCCAGGAACGCTACGTGCGCCCGCCACCCTGC